>CM068591.1:12450640-12545640 GCA_035048485.1 Pteria penguin | reverse complement strand
ATAAAAGTACTACTTCAATTAACAGAGGTATGTGATATCTATAAATCTATAGATGATAATTAAAGATAGTGAATCCAATTTTAAAACATCGGTAAATTTGTAATTAGCAATGTGAGAAATATTGAATGCAGGAATAACATATGGAAGTATACGAAAAGCAGACACCGGACACAGGCTTGGTGATATAGTTTTCAAATAATAGCATCAGAGGCAACAAATTATGATAAAACTATTCTGGAAAAATAAGTGTAGAAAAGTGTTATCAAGTTCGTCTTACAATATAATATTTGCTCCTCAGTTGTTTATCGGTACATAATGTTGCTACAAAGTATACGTTATGGCGAAGATGTCGGTGAAGATACACGAAATGGCAATTTAATGTTTCCTGTCTATAATGCATTATCGAATTCACAATTTTCACATGTAATTTGAGTCACTCATGTCTTATGGAATTGGGTGACTAATGAATCATTAATATCATCATTAGGTATAGATGGCAAGAAGAGGGTTACAAGTTCAGGTTGATGTTATTCAACGTCAATTAGCGTGATCATATGATCAAGAAAATTAATGAGACCCTTTCTTGTTAATTTTTGACCAATACTTGTATGCTTTAGTAAAGAAACCATGAAAAGAAAATATGATAAATATAGCATTCATGAGTATTTTCAAATTTTTAGCGATTTTTAAAAGTTGTTTTTGTTTCAAAACTTCCAAACACACCAATGGTCAAGGTACTAACATATTGCATATTTCATAAGCTTTCAGGAAATAAGTAGACCCCAAGTACATTTTCCGGCATAGATCGATCCTATATAATGGTACATTTTTATAGCAATCGTTATTTTATTCTCATCGTTCGGTGTTTGATTTGCCTAGTTTGAACATAATTTTGCAATTAGGTTCCATTTGTACCTTCTCTGTTTTTACAGCAAATGCTTAGTTAAAAATTACAATACAGAACATCGTGTATTGCCACTTATAATACATTTGGAATTATGGATTTACCACTAGTTTTATTATTGTACGGATTCATCCGACATAGTATGAGCAAAAGAAAAAAGAGGAGTTACTGGCTCAGTTATGTGGCAGAAGTCACCATGGAGCTATAAAATACATGAATATAAATAATATAAAAAGAACAAATCGATCAGAAATAAGCCAAAGAATTCGAACAAAATAATGTTATTAGCGAATAGATTTACTTTTTCAATACTAGATTCTCAGAATAGGAAATAGCTTTTCCTTTGTTTTATTTACTGTTACATAACAAGATGCATTCGTTATTCATCTTTGGGTACAATGAATTCGTCTGCAATGATCATCATAAGCATATACGAGACGAAGTCTCTACTTGATATGATAAAAACATTCTCGAACCGATATACTTCGATACATTGAATAAGTATATGTCACACGATGGGCAAAAAGAGAGGAAGTACAGATCGACATTCTTTCGGAATGGATAAAATCTATTGCAGTACTGCTAAGATCAAAAATTGAAAAATTACAATGTTCTGTAAACACCAGATTCGAATCTATTTTTAAAGGTCCTGATGTTGTCAGAGAACTTACCTTCCTCCAAGAACATTATATCATTACACCAGCAGATAAAGCATCCAATAATTATACATTTACTTGTAAGAAATATTACTTTGACAGCCTAGTGAAAGAATTAGGATTAAATTCAGCTCCAGGAAATCCTACTTATACTCTCACGAACTTTTCGATTTCGGAAGTACTCGAGAATCAAAAATCTGTCCTCAATACGTTTGGTATTGACTCAAATAAATTAAATTTAGAACTTCTATATTTGTACTGCATTCCAAAATCCTTACAAACAACGCTTTATCGCTGGTTCCTCGAAGTGTTCCACAAAATCTCTATGAATGCTACTCACAAAAATATTATCAGAAATTAAATCTGGCCTTCATAGATATTGCGAAACAGTATATTCCAGAAGTGGAATTAATCAAATGTGGATCCTTAAAAATTCAAAAGAGTTGTTAGAAAATCTAAAATCAAAAAGTTTTACTAAAATTCACTCTATCAAGTCTTTTGACTTTTCGACTCTTTACACAACGATCCCTCATCAGAAATTAAAAGACAGATTAGCGGAAATTATTCAAAATGCATTTACTAGTAAAAACGGAAGCCGCAAATTCAAATATATAGTAAAATGCCACGATAAAACTTATTTTGTTAGGGAAAACTCTGATTCCAAAAATTAGTACACTGAAACAGCTGTCATCCAGATGTTGAGCTTTCTTATCGATAACATTTTTGTGGTGTTTGGAGGTAAAGTTTTTCAACAAATTGTCGGCATTCGAATGGGCACTAACTGTGCTCCGCTTCTGGCTGACATGTTCCTTTACTCATACGAAGCTGAATTCATTCAGTCTTTGCTTTCGCAAGGAAAAAAACAATTGGCTCTTGGCTTCAATTTTATTACAGATATATAGATGACTCGCTTTCATTTAATAATCTTTCATTCGCGGATTACCTTAGCATCATCTATCCAAGTGAACTTGAGGTCAAAGAAACCACAGAAAGTAGTAATTCTACTTCGTATTTAGATATTATGTTGTCTTTCGACATTAATGGTCAATTGAACACCTCACTCTATGACAAACGTGACGATTTCAATTTCGCTATCACAAACTTTCCTTTCATAAGTAGCAACATTCCATCATCGCCCGCATACGGCGTATTCATATCGCAGTTAATACGTTATTCCAGAGCATGTTCAAATTACAGTGACTTTGTTCTGAGGGCTAGGCGACTTTCAGTTAAGCTGTTCAACCAGGGTTATATATGTGCTAGACTAGCAACGTCACTGAGGAAATTCTATGGTCGTTACGAGACTCTTATTACTCCATATGATATCTCGTTATCCAGACTTTTAAATGATATTCTGGACTGAGACCGATTCCGATCATTTTACACAGATTTGACACCTTCTATACTAGAAGGTTACCTACTTCGACTTCTCCATATATAAATACATATTGAATTTACACGATCTGACTCTTTCTACTGGGTATATGTGACGGGTGTTGCTAGCAAGCAGGAGATGCTCACTCTCCCCGGGCACCTGATCTCACTCCATCACAGGGGTTCACATATGCTCTTTGAAGTAGACATATTTTGTTATTTTCCATTTGTTTTTCATTTTCACTGATTTTGTATGTCCTCTGGATTTATGATTTTTGGACTTGTGCTTTGGATTTATCCATCATCTTTACATTACATAAAAACCTAATCAAACATTATTCAATCTTATTTATTTATGTCATGTGTGACAGACGTTGAAAACTTATAAGTTATGGAGCTGTTTGATTAATCTTAATCGACATCTTGGGCATGTCCAATGTCTCGGCTAGTTGGGGCCCTAGAATCAATAGAGAAAGGGTTATAATGTTTCCTTGCGTGTTTTGTCTTGCTATAAGAATAATCCCGAGTACAGTATGGGTTAAATTGTCATTCAGAATGAAATTTGGGTTCGCAGTTTTTATCCTAAATCTACGAAAAAAAAAAGCATGTAATAGATTTACTTTGGCTGACCCACCCTTAAATATTTAAGAGAGTTTCCTAAACTGCGAAGATCATGGCCTCCATCTTTTGGAACAAACCGGGAATAATCATGATTGATTTCCTTGAGGAAGGCCTCACGATAAATGGTGCATATTATGTATTAAAGAGGCCGAGTAAGGAGATTGCGAGAAAGAGGAGAGGAAATCTAACCGGAGGATTTCGGCTCTTGCATGAGACTGAACCCGCTCACAATTCCCAAGTTGCAACGACGGCTGCGATGGAATGCAGCTTCGGGGTCCTTCCTCATCCCTCATGATTTCCAGATTTAGGCCCATCTGACTTCTATCAGTTCCCAAAACTAAACTCTTACACACGTGGTAAGAATTTTGGAAGCGATGAGGATGTCATAGACACTCAAAATGAGTACTAAGGGGACAAGAATGATGTATTCTAATTTGAAGGGATTCAGAAATTGGAGCAAAGATGGAGAAAGTGCATTGAAATGAAAGCAGATTATGTATAGAGACAAAACAAACACGCTAAAGACGATTTTGTCGGATTGCAAAGCAAATTTAAAACAAGGTCAGGGTTATAAGGTCAAAAGTTATTGTATCAATTGAACGTTTCTGTCATAAGGACATGCGTGAAGTATCAAAACTATATCCTTTATTATTCAAAAGATACAGAGAAAAACAAAGACGTTTAAGGTTCCAAGTCCAATGTCAATACCCTATGTCAAAAGTCAATGCATAATTTGAAATTTCTGGTCATAAGAAACCTATGTGTGTAATATTATGTAGATACCCTACTTAGTTGCAGAGATTTTGCTTCAGCCAAAACAAATAACCATACCGACAGACGGACATCGCCAATCTATAGACCGGAATTTCTTTGCAATCCGGCAAATAATGGCACTTTTTTCAATCCTGAGTATTACTATGTACAAGGGGTCGAGACGTTTTTGATCATACCTCGTGTCTACCGGAATGTAATTACGTCAGCAGATTAAGTCTTGCTTAGTATCAGATGCAGTACACAAAAACTATTCATGAGCCTTAAGACGAATGCTTCATGCAACGCCCACTTCTAAATTGCACACCGTTTACTTATGTTGATATCGACTTACATAATTTTGATAGCTACATTTTTCTATAAGCTTTTAGTGTGTAATAAAATTTTTATGACCTCCCTTCTTGAGAAACCAGTTGATCCTTGTTCTCTATATGACGGATTTTTAAATTTGTGTTCAGTTTCAGTGTATTTATTTTTGGAATCAGAATTTTCCCTAACAAAGTAAGTTTTATCGTGGCCTATTACTATATATTTGAATTTGCGGCTTCCGTTTTTACTAGTAAATGCATTTTGAATAATTTCCGCTAATCTGTCTTTTAATTTTTAAATGTGTGTTCTTTTTTTGTGTGTGTTTTTGCGGTCAGTGGGAAGGTGGGCGCCCGTAAACCGGTTAACTACACCAATTGACGTTTATTACTTCAAACGACCGTCCGAAGTCGGTATCGTAACCGGAGCACAATTGAATATTTTTGTATAATATCAACAATTTTGTCGTTTTTCCGTGTATATTCTACTATTATAATGTTTTGTGTACATGTCCTTGGTGATTTGTGTCATACATCTTTGTCTTCTGTTCTCTTGAATATCATTCAGTGCGTTCGTTCTAATTAATAGAACCTCCTCTTGTATTTACTCATTCTAGATCATTGTTACCAATAATGAGAATAACGTATGTAATTATATGTTGTGTATTAGGGTCCTTTTGTTTGTATATTCTGTATATTAAATATCAAACATATATACCTTCTAATTTTGTGCACCAGATGCGCATTTCGATAACTTATGTCTCTTCAGTAATGCTCGTGGCCGAATGTGTGAAATTATATAGATATTTGAAGAGCAGTATTAAAACCAAAATGACCGAAAAAGTAAACCAAAGAATCAATTTAAGGACAGAGCTATGCATGAAGGAGATACTCCTTAGTTTTAGAGTAATTTGTATAATTTCATGACGGAAAATTTTAAGTATATATCTCATGTCAGTACAAAAGCACTGAAATGTGGACCGTCAGTACAAAAGTACTGACAATTAGACTTCGCAGCTGTGTTAAGGCAATACACAATAATATAATGTTACAGAAAACCCGCCAAAACATAACATGACGTCATTGTGATGTCACTATGGTTCAAAGCATTACATGATGAGGGATAAACTGCAACTATCAACATGCCAAGAAAAATGCTGTAGTGCAACTTTCTCCTCAAATCCAATTGTCGTGTAATTTCACATAAAGACTGTTCTACATCTATTTGAAATTAGTCTTGCTGGGCCTAACTTTTAAATTTCAAAATATCAACAGAATTTCAATTTCATTAGACCACTTCTTGTAAAATTACACCATTCAGCAATTCCATCCCACTATTTATATACAATTACGCGTTTTATAAGTTGGGCACAGCTATTAATGTTATTGATAGGCTTCCATTTATTGTTTACAACAAAATTTGATAACCAAACTGGGCAATAAACCCTTGCACTTTTTGAATGTTTGTTGTTAATACTATATATGTTATATATAAAGCAATCACGCGATTGCTATATATAACATATAAACAGCTAGGGATAAAATTAAGATAGCTAAAAGAGTTTAGACTTGTTAAACCATTTGCATTTAACCGATATTCCAGAAATCATCTTTACTCAATTTATTATGCGGTGTTCAGTAGATTATAATGTCACTGACGTCGTGGAGTGCCTTAACGTTATTGCGTTATGATGCCATCGGGAATTATCAGTGACACCGGCTTAGTGGTTATAATAAATATATAATATATATACCTTCTAATTTTCTGCACCAGATGCGCATTTCGACAACTTATGTCTCTTCAGTGATGCTCGTGGCCGAGCCGAATAATCGGTTGGTTGGTTGGTTGATTGGTGTTTTACGTCGCTTTCAACAATATTTCAGTTATATCGCGACATGGAAGCAGGAGAATACCAACCTCTTAAACATAGTGGCGCAACCCGGGAATCGAACCCGGATCGTCGGCGCCGCAAGCCAAGCGCTTAACCACTACACCACGCCTGCCTCTCCGAATAATTGGAATTTTCATAATATATATATATATTTGAAGAGCAGTTTTAAAACCAAAGTATATAATATGTAAAAAAGCAAATAATTCAAATAAAGTAAATAAACTTTGACATAAATGGCATTTGCAGAAAATATGATCTCAGACTCTTTCTAACAGTGACATATATTTCAATAGTTTGAATGTATCTTCAATAGCTTCTTTGAGTTTCTGGAATGTATCACATAGCTCCATCTTCACAACGTTACGGCTCTGTGATTAAAGGTGTTATCGAAATGGTCGTCCTATGTCGGCAATGCCAGTTAGTCAGTACGTATTTGCAGTCGTTATATTCCAGTTATTGCTTTGATTAAAAGGGATAGAAAAAGTTCGTCGTCAGTATCAGTTGTATTACAGACAAGAAATGTCAGAAATGTCTAACTAGTGATCTGAAACAATGGAAAACAATGCTTTTAGTATCAGAGATTAATTCAATTGCTGACCAGAACCGGTGAAATGTTTGTTTTTACCGGCTTTAGGATATACCCACTATATAACACCGTCACCAGACAGATCTAATAACCATAGTAAGTACGTTAACAATGGATAATTGTTCAATTATCTGAGAATAAACAAATCGTTTTATTCTGGGAAGATACATAAACAATATGATGCTGTATGTATTTTACAAATGTATTGTGACCCCATTATAAATAGACACTATGTCATTTCACATTAATCACTATCACTGTCATGTTTGTCAAAGGGATTCTTGGGTTTCTTGGCATTTCTGAAAAACTCCTTCCCTGTGAATGAAAAAGAAAACCGTAAAAGCACAAGACATTGGGTTTACATCCAATAAATAACTAGTCTAATTTAGTAGATTTATCTGATTTACTTTGATCAATTGGGGTGTTTTTCGGTACACTATACAAAAACCGTCTGTAATTGTAGCATTTAAATACACTTAATTACCGAAGTCGACGTCTTGGCGTCTCGAGTTTACAAATGTATGCATACTTCTTGTTTACGTCAAGACAGTTAAGTATTATTATGCCCTCTGTTATAGTGTCGATATGATACTTTTCTCTGATATGGTGTGAATGTGATACTTTTTTCTCATGTGTGTGGATGTGATACTTGTCTCTGCTGTGGTGTGGATGTGATACTTATCTCTGATTAGGTGTGGATGTGATACTTATGTCTGATGTGGTGTGGATGTGATACTTATCTCTGATGTGGTGTGGATGAGATACTAATCTCTGATATGATGTGGATGAGATACTTATATCTTATATGGTGTGGATGTGATATTTATCTCTGACGTGGTATGGATGTGATACTTATATCTGATATGGTGTGAATGTGATACTTTTCTCTCATGTGTGTGGATGTAATACTTGTCTCTGCTGTGGTGTGGATGTGATACTTATCTCTGATTAGGTGTGGATGTGATACTTATGTCTGATGTGGTATGGATGTGATACTTTATCTCTGATGTGGTGTGGATGAGATACTTATCTCTGATATGGTGTGGATGTGATATTTATCTCTGACGTGGTATGGATGTGATACTTATATCTGATGTGGTGTGGATGTGATACTTATATCTGATGTGGTGTGGATGTGATACTTTTCTCTCATGTGTGTGGATGTGATACTTGTCTCTGCTGTGGTGTGGATGTGATACTTATCTCTGATTAGGTGTGGATGTGATACTTTTCTCTGATATGGTGTGAATGTGATACTTTTCTCTCATGTGTGTGGATGTGATACTTGTCTCTGCTGTGGTGTGGATGTGATACTTATCTCTGATTAGGTGTGGATGTGATACTTATGTCTGATGTGGTGTGGATGTGATACCTATCTCTGATGTGGTTGGATGTGATACTTATCTCTGATATGGTGTGGATGTGATAGTTATCTCTGATGTGGTTTTGAAGTGATACTTATGTCTGATGTGGTGTGGATGTGACACTTATCTCTGATGTGGTGTGGATGTGACACTTATCTCTGGTGTGGTATGGGTGTGATACTTATCTCTGATGTGGTTTGGATGTGATACCTACCTCTGTTGTGACCTTGCGATGTGGATGTGATACCTCTGTATCTTGTAGTGTTGATGTGGTACTTTTCTATAGATTGTTTACATGCCTGTACTCTGAAGTGCGATACCTTTCTGTGTTCTGGTATGAATGGTATATATCTGTGTAATGTGGTGCTGATGCGATATATTTTTGTAATGGGGTGTAGATGTGATTCCTTTCTGTGCTGTGTTGTGGATGTGATATCTTTCTATGTTGTTGTGTGGATGGAATAACTCTGTGTAATGCGGTGTTAATGCAATACATATTTGTAATGTGGTGTAGATGTGACTCCTCTCTGTGTTGTGGTGTAGATATGATACTTTTCTATATTGGTTGGTCCTCATTCATTTTATCTATGCAGAACTTAAATGTTTTTGCGTCATTTATATGTTTTAAAAATTCATGGCAAGTGTAGCTAACTGGAGATGCTTATGTCTCCCAGGCACCTGTCCTGTCCTATGACTCGGTGTTCATGAATGTCTACCATGGGTATATTTTTCTGATTGCCGCTGCGGCAAAGCACTAGGGCTCTGTAAATGGAAACCGCGGTATACTGTTGTAAATGCCAACGTTTGATTGATTGATTGATTTTTGTTTAACGTCACACCACGAATATTTCTCGTATATGGTTACAGCATACAAATTTTGACCTTTGCAACGAACCCACCGAATCAGTGAGGGATTTTTAACGTGCCATGCATACCACGACACTGGGCCTCGGTTTTTACTGTCTAATCGGAAAGACATGACACCAGCATGACCAGAGCGGGAATCGAACCCCGGTCTCCCGAACAGGAGTCCAGCGCGATACCACTAGGCCACGCCGGCTTAAATGCCACCGTCGACTGTGACACGGGAGTATGGCCTTATACTCTTCCGGAAGAAAAGACAGCCGTATTATGGGTTTCGAACCAGGGATATATCTCGGTCCATGGCCAAACATGCTTTCGACTGAGCACTCTCTCCTTGAATGGGATACACATGGAATATCATATAATGAGATCTCCATGGAAGAGAACAGAATGAGATACCCATGGATAGTATATAATGAGATATCTTTGGCAAATTATATAATGAGATACACATGAAATAGTATATGATGAGATACCCATGGGAAAAATCATGCAATAATATACCCATGGAAAAGCATAGAATGAGATACTCATGGAATAGTATGGAATAAAAGTAAATAAGATATCTATGGAATAGTAAAGAATGAAATATATAGAGAATAGCAAAGAATGAGATATCAAGGGAATAACATAGAACGTTTAATAAATAATATATGATAAAGTACCTAAATCTTTGTGTGTGTTAGAATCCACCATCTGAACTCGGAGATTCCACAAACCTCCTATCACGGACTTTCTGATTTTCTTGTCCTTAGATTTCCTTAGTTCCACGAACAGTGGGACAACTCCATCTTTACCATCGACTAAAGCAGCGTGGTTATCCTCGCAAAATGTCAAGGAATACAAGACCCTTATCGTCACTGAAACGGGACAAAACATCGCTAACAGTACACGGTCAGTGTAAATGAATCTCGCCCATATAAATTCCCATGTGGTGGTCTCCTTAATTGTACCGTGGCTTATTTAATTGTTCGTGAGTTCAATTAAGGTCAACGTCCATAAATATTAATAATATTTTACGTTATTGATTAAACTGTTTTAAAGGTATACCACTTTGGTTATTTAAATAAATCTAAAACAAACAACATTAAAACGTTTTGAGAACCATACAGTAGCAGATCAATTAAATTCTCCCACAGGGTAGTCTAATTTTACTGTAAAGTATTTTTTTAAATATAACTAGAATAATGAAATGCAGAATCGAAGTTCTTTGTTCTGTTAACTTTTTACACGACCGAATATTCTTATAATTTTTACTTCATAGTATCTTTTAAATTTTACTAAAAGAATGAAATATAAAAACTAATAAAAATGAAAATTAAAAAGCACTTAAATCACCCAACGCAGCTTCATGTACAATAGAAATTCTATCGATAATAATGAATTAGCAAAACGGGATTAAATACTCCATCAACATTACTTTTAAAAAAATGATAAAAACCTGCTGTTGATTTGCTTATTGAAGAAAGCGTTATTTTTGACAAGAGACATTTTCTTTAAATTAAATAGAAAATGATGATTCAAGTCTCTCTCTCTCTCTCATTTTGAATCATTGAATGGAATAAGAGATGCGTTTTCATGATTTTGTGAGACAATTCCACAGACTTAGAGCAGTTACCTCTTTTCTGTTTCTTTTTTGTGTCCTTTGCTCTTTGTATTAGGACAGGCAGGCATCCACATTCTCCCACCATTATCTTTTTGTAATCCATATTATGTGCCAATACTCCAAGAACTACAGCAGTCAAGTTTAAATGAGAAATCAAGTCAGTCAGTTCGAAAAAAAAAGATTGTCTCAGAATTTCTAACAGTATTTATCTTGTATTATAACGTTAAGATGTTTATATATGCTATATATGCTTTCTGATATGTGCAGTAATTTCCGTATCTTTCTTCGTAATGCCTACCACTAATAGATGATTAATTGAATATTGTTTTACGTCATTCCACGACTATTTCACGCATATGGTGACGGCAGCTGCATACAAATTTCGACCTTTGCAACGAACCCACCCGAAGTGAGAGATCTTTCATGTGCCATGCCTACCGTGACACGGGACCTCGGTTTTTACTGTCTCATCCTAAAGACAAAACACCGATGCGCCCAGGGCGGGAATCGAACCCAGGACCTCTCGATCAAAAGCCGAACACCTTATCCACTAGGCCATGACGGCTTCACTAAACGATGTCGATGTACACCACATTCATTCTCTTAAAACCAGGTGGTGTTCTTTCATTGTGTTTATAATTAAGATTACTGTGCAACAATGATATTGTACAAAATAAGAGATATCCATTGAATACAAACTGAAATAAAAATTGCTAAATAGATGACCGACCACCATACATAAAGCAATATAAATGTATACCATGTGTAAGCTCCTTCCCTGTCCAGCCGCCGGCAGACCGTCCAGTTTTCTCTTTGTTTGCTTCTGCCAATGCTTCCACCACAAGTTTGACAGCCGCTGCGCACATATCGAACTTCGGTTTCTTCTTCATATCTTTCTGAATTTCTGCCAAAACAGCCAGCGCTGCCAAGCGGACAGCCTTATGTTCTGTGTAAATAAATGGTGGTAAAATATCGTGCAGTCCTGCAGCACGAAGTGCTTTGTCGAAAGCTGCATTTGATTTGTCTGTTCGGGCTAAATTGTAGAATACCTTCAAAAGGCATTCAATGACAACTTCGTTCTTGCTTTTGTCCTATAAACAGAAAAAAAAACAAGGACTATGTCAATATTGTGCTGCATAGAAACGATGATGCAATAATGACGCAAAAGCTGTGCTTTCTCAGTCACGCAGATGCTATCACGTTACAGGCACACACGACATTAGTATGCTTAATGATTATTTTCATGTGGAGTTAAACATGTTCAGTGTGTTGTTTAGTGATGATCGAGATCTAAGTACCCCTCCCCCACCCCCACCCCCAAAAAACCCCAAAAACAAACCAAACAAACAAACAAACAAAAACCAAAAGACATATATCCTGAGCAGCATGCGGCTATATTGAGTTTAAATCAGCGTCCTTTAGTCTATTAGGCCACCGAGAACTCCTATAACACTGAGTATTTTCAATTTATTTAAACAAACATAATATAATGTTATACGCCAAAACATTTCTGAAAATCCACTGCTAGAATGTTCCATTACAATGAGATGTTATGTGTAACTTAAGTACGCAATGGTATTTCAGTTGATAATTTCACAAATACTTGACTTCCTTTCATTGACGCCAAATCAATACAAACGAGTCCTTATCAGATACCATCGTCCTTTTGAAATAAGCGTTCAAAGACGTCAAATTACAGGAGACAATTTTCAGCCGATGAGTAATTGGTCCAATTTTCATTTGTATAGCTTCAACTGTGACCTAATTGCTGATTATCAATACATCTTTTGTTTGAATTCAAAACCTCAATTTATTACTGTTATATGTGTAAGGGGACACTATCTAAACAAAAAAGGGATTATAGATAAAAGACAAGCGACGTTGAAAATATATCATTTAAGATTCCTGAAGTTGATGATGATGATCATGATGATTGGGGGAGACGAAGGACGACAATGATGAGAAGGTTGTTATTCTGTGTTGCTTCTGCCAACGTGTGACTTTCCAAAAGCAACAACACTACCATAAAGCAAAGAAAAACAAACAAACAGAAAACAAAAACAAAAAACTAAAAAAGAAAAAACAAAATAACACAAGAAAACAAAACATAACAAATACAAAACAATTACCAATCGAAAACGAAATAAAAACAATTAAACACACACACACACACACATACGAAATACACACAGATACACACACTCGCGAGTACAATGGACCTTGGATCTCCGAGGAAATATCTGTAGAAACAAAGACAAATTAGACAAACATATCAAGCACAAATACACCACAGTTAACAAGGCACCCTATATTTCACTTATGCTCGTTCCACGACTGGGACTCGAACCCAGGACCTATGGTACCGAATCACGTAGCTGTCATGCATCCGACCCTCTAACCGACTGAGCTACCCGAGCTCCACAAAAATAGAGCTTTAATAGCCAATCATTAGCTAGTCGTATGCATGACAACACGGCCGCGGAAAGTGAAGGGATTTACCCGACGTAAATGCAGGCGGATCTTCTGAAAAAAATACAATCACTGCGAAAGAAATAAACATATAAAGCACAAATAGAAACAGTGAAACACCCGGTAGTACAATGGACCTTGGATCTCCGAAGAAATACCTGTAGAAACAAAGACAAATTAGACAAACATATCAAGCACAAATATATATATATATATATAATATATATATATATATATATATATATATATATATATATATATATATATATATATATATATATATATATATATATATATATATATATCAACTTACAAAATTTTTATCCTCCAGATGAATTTTTCCGATATCATGAATTTCTTGAGCAGTGAAGCCTACGTAAGTGTGCTTGATGACTCTAGCAGACACCTCGGGGCTGATATTAGTAGCCTCGTATAAGAAGGTAACCAAGTACCAAAATATCACCCAATCATGTTGGTCCTCTTCTGGTGCATTCGATTCATCAGGCGGGGCATTGAAATCAAAAGCTACTGATTGAAAATTGTTTGTGTGTTTCAAGCATTGTACGATTATTTCACAGATGGCTTCCACTGCACCAGCTTTTACGAAAATTTTGGCAGCTTCTTGTTGAATTCGAATATTTTTTGCCTTGGAGTAAGTGAGAGTTGCTAGAGTGGCGTCAATTTCATACACTCGTTTTGCTACCAATGTAAGTTCTTTGTAAATTTCTACTTCTTTGACTTTGGGACCTTTCAGCACTAGAGTTGTCGCAAGAGATTGCAGTTCGGCAAAATGCCTTTTCACACTTTCGTCATTTTCCCTGTCGAATGCTTCGTAATCAGAATCGGCACTTGAAGGTCCTGATGTAAAGTCTGAATCGTCCTCTTTGAAATCTTCGTATTTAGTTGGTTGGCTTCCCATTTTTACGTGATTGCCTACAATATGAAAACGTTGTAAAATGACGAAGAATATTTTCTTGAAATCCACATGCAATCTGCGATTCACCTCCCATTAATGAATATGATGGTTATGAAAAGGAAATACACAATAGAACTATTGTTGAAAGGAAGAAATTCCATCTGAGTTTTTACACTGCATTGTCTGTTAGTTGCGGCAATAGGCCATATCAATGAGCTGATTTACCTGCCCCTGTTTATTAGGGCTGTCCGCGGAATTAAAAATGAAGTGATATAAAGGTTGTTCAATTCACTTTTTCTCTGTTCATGGTCATTTGATCATGATGAGACATGGTCAGTAAAGCAGCTTACACTTTTATACATACCTCACCGTGATATGGAGAGAGGGAGAGAGTTCTGATCAAGGGCAGACAATCATCTTATTGTAATGCTCTATGATGATGATGATGATGATGATGATGATCATCATCATCATCATCATCATCATCATCTTCATCATCATCAAAATAATAATAATAATAATAATAATAATAATAATAATAATAATAATAATAATAATAATAATAACAATAATAATAATAATAATATCTTTTACTAGATTGCACTTGTTTGATCCAATATTTTATATGTTTAGCCAACACACAATTAGTTGTTGATGATATTTAGTCGATTCAAGAAAGAAGAAGAAAAAATACACATTATGCATGAACTTTTAGTAAATATAATGCGTGATATGGCATCAGTAACCCCTCCTCTTCATTTTTTATAGTTTATAGATAAATATTATTATAACTCTCATACTCGATAGCATTTTTGTTACATTGATGCGCGTAGCTCTATCATACATGTAATTTGCTTGTGACCGAGAGGTCTAGAGTTCGAGTCCTGCTAAAGACCTCTCTTTCGGATTAGTCAGTAAAAACTTAGGTTCCATATCATGGTAGACGTAAAATGTAAACGAGGGTCGGTTGCAAAGGTCCTTTCTGTATATTGCATTTAAGCGCAGTAATGTTGTTGTGGCGTAAAAAAAAACAGTCAAACAAACAAGGCTCCATGAATGTTCATCATTAAACATCGTGAGTGCCATATTGCTATTCCACCAGTAAGTTCTGAATTCTACATTGCAATATTTAAAACTGTAATTTAAGACCAATGGTAATTAAAAAATACAATCAAAATATATAGTATTCAGCTCTACGAGATCTGAAATGAAATTAAACATCATCCATGTACTTTAGCAACAAGCCAATAATAATTATTATTAAATCTCGAAGACACCCCCTCCCCCTATTTTCTTTCACCATGAACCCACACTCTACTCTTGATTCGTTGAAAAAAAATTAAAGTTGCACATAATTATATCTTACGTCTTACATAAGGTTAAATTCAAACAAAATTATATTAAGAAATGTAATTTTTCACAATATTTTCTCCTAATTACAACATACCGTGTCTCGTGAGCTGTGGATTTATCAATATTTACCGAGCAAGGTGATATGGCGACTTAGTTACACTAAACAATACCCTCCACTTCTTTTGTCTCGTCATTATTAATCTCATGTAGAGCGAAACAAAATACTGACTGAATTAAATCGCATTTAATGAAACCTGCTGCAAAACTTTAAATGAGCGATACCTGTATATTTAAGAAAGAGCGATAACCCGAGAAGAAATTGTGGTTTTGAAAAACAATTGAAAAAATCGATTTTGGGGAAATAAACGAAATGTTAGCAGTGGCGGACCTTTTGGTCACATATTTACTACTAAAAATCCAGATTTTGCACCTAAAATGGCCGAGTAGTTTGGCTAATACACATGTGGGCCCCCCTTTTCGGAAATCCTGGATCCGCCACTGGTGAGTGTGTCACTTTCTTGTGGTTATAAATTATGTTTGATTATTTTTTAAAATTTGTATAGATTTTTGGTTGTCCGATATTGTGGATAAACAAATGTAAATCTTTCCGAGATTCCTTCACTACAGGATGACGGCATCTGCTTCATGCACTGAAATTTTTACCTATACCACGGGCCAAACTCCAGCAGTGAGGGATCTACTGTGTGCCAACATTGACCATCACATGGGATCTCAATTTTACAAATTCCCGAATTTTATTTCTCGAAGAAAAGTACGGGGTACCATTTCTGGTCAATATTCAATACAATATCAAAGGAAAAGTTCAGAACACGAAATTATGATTTCGGTGTGTGTGTTTATGGGGAGGGGTTAGGGGTTCTGCAAAGCTATCAATGATCATCTGTGTCTACATCAATAGCGGTGTGAGTGCGCAAGACAGCTAAATTTTGTAGTATGGTTAATTTAATGGTGGATTGCAAGAAGTTTTACATAAATACGTTCTCAAATTGATGTGTGCATTCTTGTAATTTTAACCCAGCTACGTATACTGCATTGCAATTATCATCATGAACTTTCCACAAAAATGACTTCGGGAGAACAATCACTGGTATTTTGATGCATGTTACAGTGTTCATTATACCAAATGTATACATGTTTATCCTATATCTGAAGTCCTCAAATAATTTTACAAAACCCATGTAACTTATGGAAGTCGTGTCTATAACTACTACCATACTTAGGCTTTTAACTCGGTGTCAGAAACCACCCTTGGGACAAAACCCCGGTCTCAGGGGTCATGAATTCGACGATTTTATCAGAACGCTTCATTCTTTTCCTAACCATTATAATGCACAAATCAGAAGGTATTAAGGATATATCAAGATATTGTCATATTGACCTTGCGCTTAGGGTTGAACACCAACCTCGAGTCGTAAACATAACAATTTAGGTACAGGGCTTGCCCTGCCTTTCGGCCGGAACCTCAACCCAGAGTCAAACATTTAACAATTTCGTATAGGGCTAAATGCTTTTTCTAACTAGTACGTAGGCTTTTCTATCAAATGCATAGCTGTTGGCAGATGATCGAAGACTATGTACATCTTCACTATATGGTATAATGGATCTGCCCTTGGTGTTTGTCCCCTTCCCCAGTATCCAAAATTTCAAAGTTTTGGACCAGGGCATCATACTCTTTCTAAATAGGTATTCAAGCAAGTACATTATCACTTTATAGCTCCAATGGCCCTTTCCCTTTCCCATGTGTAATGAATTTCAGTTCTGCAAGAGTTTCCAGTTCTTTTAACATGTATACCTTGTACTGTGCAATGCATAGATAGCATAGAAGATTTTCCAACACTATGTACATTATCATTATCTGGTTGTTTTGACCTCTTGGAGTTGAATTGAATCCTGCTCCTGGGTCTTGAATTTCACAAGGCTTTTTTCCATCTTAACATATATTCCGTTTTTTTCAGAGATGATATTCAAGGTCTGAGCAAATTATTACTATATAGCTATATTAACCCTGCCCTTGGATCATGAATTTCACAATTTTCATAAGATGTTTTATACTTTTTAAAGCTATGCATTGTTTTTTTTTTTCACCTGGCAGTAGGGCAATTTCAGAGAATCGGACTTCTAGCAGTTTTTGCCCCGTTCCTAAAGTCCCAAGTCTACGAGGATCATGAAATTCCCAATTTAAGTTTCTCTCATCTTAAAACTGTGTAATTTGGGACCATTGGCCCTGTAGTTCTGAAGAAGTCAAAATGCTCAATTGTTAATTCACAATACACAACCAATAACAAGCTTCGTTGAAACAGGTCACATGTCACAGTTTTTTCCAGTCTTTGATCTATCTGCCAAACATAAATTGAATACAGTCATGTATATTTATCTAGATACGAAAAAAGCATACATGTTTTTATTGAAGTTGCTTTTCAGAACTTTTAAAACTTGAAAATACTGCTGAAATGTCATCAAAACCATTCTATTACTTCCTAATAGGTTAATATTGCTATAATATTTTCATCATAATCCATTGATGGAATTTCCAAGAGGATCATATAATTATAAGAGTTCCATCAAAACTCATTTAGTCACTCGAAGTTAGGAAAAAAGTACTGTGCCGTACAGACTTTACACACCAAAGACTGACAACCACTCACACAAAGTAATACACATGGACAATAATCCCTTTCTGCTCTTTATTGAGCTTTAGTTATTTCATATATTAACAATTTCAAATAATCGACATATACATGTATATATATATACTTAACAGTCTAATGGATTTACACTATTAAAACAAACAGAAACTCAGGAATGGAAAATTCCTAAATTTTCCGTGTAAGAAACAAACAACAGAGCAGCAAGAATCCTACACATAAAGATATGGAAACGTTCAAAAGGAATCTATGAAATAATATCTTTTTATGGGCTTGAATTCAATAGAGATTTATCATTTATCTTTCACAATTGTATATTGGTCCTAACATATTTATTTGGGTATATACATGATAATAATACTGTGTAGTTGCAGAAATTAAAAAATTTTTAGTGGTTTTAGTTAATATGCACATAAGACTAGTGAAATATACTGTTACTTTAAGCAATGTGCTTGAAGGAAAATATATAGCATTAAATCTACAAGCCAATAGGTTCCAGATCATATCCTCTGGAAAAAAAAAGCCTGATCTTTCATTTTTCTGCTTCAGTTATGAAATATTAATCTATGGAATGCAAAAATTAATTTCAATTTTAATATTTTGAAATTCAAAATAACAAAAATAATTTTCTTGCATTGAATACAACCATAATGTTACACTGATTCAATAAAGGATTTATTAACATGAAGTCTTCCTTTCAAATACATGGTTATCCTATTTCCTAATTAATAATGCTTGAGAATATGGATTATCCAAATTACGAAAACGGCATGTCTGCAACAAAGTATAATGGTGATCAGTCTACTGTAAATACATTCTATACCATACAACAATAGAGTGAAGAGTTAGTTAGGAACAAGCTAAATGTTTACCACTATGCAAAAATCATCAAAGTTTGTCAAATTGTCCAATATAATTCTTGCTGTACACTATGAAAGGCAGAAATTCAAAAAGAAATTCACTTGGTACCAATCAATTTTCAACTTCATGCACTTTCACATAGTTTCAAAGAACGATAATATCTAAGAAATGAATTTAATGGCTTGAAGTTGGTATTCTGATGTACAAAACTGCCTGCAAAACCCTTTATGGAAAAAAAAAAATATTCCACAGAAAAAACAGTGACAACAGACATGACACCTGCAAAATCAATAATCTAATGACCACACTAAGTAAGAACAGAAACTGAATATCACTTCAATTTATAAAACATGTTTTATAGGTGTATTTACAGCATACCATCATCTTTACAAGCAAAACTTGTTTCCTTAGTACAATAATATAAAATGAAATCATGCAATTTTCAGGATATAAATTTTCATAGATCATCAGTAAATAAGCAACTGCACAATGATGTAGATTCAATTTAAACTATGAAAATTGCCACCTTCAATTTAAATGATTTCACACTAGCATTTTTTTCACAAAATTTACATTCACACATCACAAATTCATACTCGTATATACAAATGTTTTGAGTATACCTTTTAGTCAATCTAACATGACTAAATGTTCAATATCCATTTTCCGCACATAACATAAACGTGCCTAATGAGATTAAGGGAAATTTTCTTATTCCTGTGGCAGAATGCATACAATGAATGTGCACATCTGAAGATGGGAAATCTGATGAAAAAGATTTTCGTATTAATGGATGTCAAATTCTCAAGAGTGTTAATCATTATACATTGTCCAAAAAAAAGGTATCAAACATTCCTTTCATATTACACTGATATTACGTGCAAAAGAACAAATGATTATGGCCAGAATTAGAACAAATCATGATATATTTCCATAACAGAACATAACAAGATGTGTTTGTGAAACACAGATGTACCTGATTGGCAGAACTATCCAGAAATATTTGGAAAGTAAAAGGTCAAAGTCACAGGATCATATAATGTTTCCAATGAAAAGGCCTTGTACATAAAATATAAAAGCCCTATCTTTTAAAATTCAAAAGTTATGGTTAACATTAATATTTGCAGACAGAAAAACAATCTAACCAACAGGACATAAATAATATGCTCAAGAATCTTTGATTTTTTGCATACAATTCCATGTTTTTCCTGTGCTTGGAACATGGTAACTATAAAAGGCAAATATAAATGAATGTCACAGAGAACAATCAACCAAAAAGGTAACAAAATTATTACAGGGAATTATTAAAGCTTTTATATATATAGTCATACAAATGAACATCCAAATCAACACACATTTCATACATATGTGCACCTTCTCAATAACATCAAATATAGTTTTGCATCACTGATAATTACAATTCTGTGTATCTAATGGGACAGGAAGATCTTAAAAACCTGTTGAATTTATACTTTTGAATGACAAAATACTAACATAATTATTTTGAAATTTCACTGAGATTAAACAATGAATGAAATAAACATGATATACGCTTTAAGACCATAGGCCTATATGCAATGAAAATGGAAGAGGGAAGCATGAGCATGAACAACAAAAACCCATCTTCATGAACACCATGATTGCAAGTATAAATCTTACAGAAGCAAAACCTTTTTAACACTAAAATATTTAGTAATACACACTCTCAAATGTACAAAACTCTGTAAACTAAGCTGCATGGATACTGACAAGGTGTACTTTCTATATTAAATAACTGTATCTGCAGTACAGTACAAGAAAGAACTTGTCACTAAAAATCACATTTTGAGGATAACTAAAAAACAACTAATTTTAAATTGCAAAATTAGATGCATAGGGGCATCTGTCCTTGCAGTCTTTGCTGTTCAGTGTTGTATAAAAGAAAAACTGGAGTTATATACAGCTATATAGACCAGTGTACGTGTACATATATATCCTGAAATTGTGATATTTCAGTCCTCAGCATTGCAACATTAAACACTTAAATAAGATACAGATATTGAGAGTTTATAACCAGAAATTCAACTGTAAATTGAGACATCATGAAGGTGTGTGTCAAATTCAGTTTTCTATATATACTAAGTGACCACTAAGTTTCTTTTAATGTGTTCTTAGAACCAGAAAATATTTCACATTCAGAGAAAATTGTTCAATTAAAGTGATTTATTGTAGGATACTACTGATGATGAAAAAACTAAACTGGATATACAAGTGTCTACTGCCAATGGAATACAAAAGAATTAAATTTAATTGCACATAAACCCATAGCATGCAAATATTTGGATATAACAAGAGTTAATATTACATTATTATTCTACATCTTACAAGAGTTTCAGCTTTTTATGCAATATTTTTTTTACTATTTTTTTCTTTTCAGTTATATAAATATTGTCTATATTTGTTTCAACGCACATGTACAAATATCATGAAAGTAGTATTTACATGAATATTACTGATTTCTTAAAAATGAATTTTGTTTCATAACTTACCTACACAACCCTTTGGTCGATTGAGAAAAATAAATCCTGTAATACTCTATCAAAATAAACAAACGTTAAAAATACTTAAAATTGGATTCTAAGGGTTTAATTTCTGAAGATTTAATTTCACAAACTTTCAGTCGTGAACAGGCATGGGGGCTGGAGATTACCACAATATCTTAAATGTTCACACTATCTATAACATAGAAAAAGCTTAAGTCAAGACAAGCAATATCCTTCAAAATGACTGCATCCTCAGGCATTCTTAGTACAGTGGTAAAAGGCTTGGCTTGCAGCACATGCAACCATAGTTTGACTCCCAGAATGCACTAATATGAAAACGACTTTAACCTTAACCAACAAACAGTCTGCGTCCTAAGCCAAATATTTTGTTCCCTCTTGTCATTAGATACACAAGATACAGGTATACATTTCTACACAACTTTCTGAAGATTCTTCGCCTGACTAATCAAGTATAACAGCAACACCCCTCTGTCTCTTTGCAACGCAGTTGTTAACAATTCAAAATTTGATCTTTGTATAAATCAAAGAAAATTTCTTTCAAAAAGGTACATGTAATGGATCAAAAAACTTTCTCATGTGAAGATGGAATATGAAATAATCATATTATAAGGTCATTTTAGAAAACAAAAAATAGTTATAACATTTCACAGCACTGTTTGTGTTTTAACTTAAGAAACAATACATATCATTGCTGCAATTCTGTAACAAAATGAATTTTCATATACTGACTATTGGTATCCCTCATTTAGCAACAAGAATCGAATGGATGACAAGTATAATACAGGACCCTCGATTGCTTACTTAAGGTCACCTAGTCAAGTATTATTTCCTGGAAATGAGGTAGCACTAAGTGCAATGAACAAATAATTAGCGCTATGAATGATATAAACAATACATAAGTAACTTTAAAAGATAGTGCTGTTGATTATGGTGAACACTTATGCAATTAATGACCACAGAGAAATTTACTAGACATAAATACAACAATACATTCCAACAAAGCACTTGCAAAGTTGTGCAAACATTTTCCACTTCTTCTTACTCTTCTAAACTCCAATATTAACAGAAAGAAAACCTTCAAGAATAAATAAATGAATTCATGCACTCATACGCACTCACATTTTCCCACACATCAAATACACCGTATGAAACAAAAATGATATCACAATGAACAGTTATTTGAACTTGGAGACTAAAATTGACTAATCATTGTTCTTCATCAGAGGCGTGTTCACTTTTGTCTTCTACTTGTTCATTGGATGGCTCTCGTTTTGGTGGGGGTTCTGCTCTATTTGTATGATGTTGCATGGCACGATGTTGCTGTCGGGGGCCTCCGTCAGTTGTACCCTTTCTATGTTTGTCGGCTCTTCGGAATATTGTTATTTCCTGAGGAGAGTACAATAAAATTCTAAGAGCCATGAAAGTATTAAGAAAGATACATGGCAGATATAAAACAAGGCATTATAGAACTCACCTATTTATTTTTGAAAAAGATTATTTCTATGTAAAATTCTCATTTTCATTCAAGGTAAAAACCTATTGATGGAAGAAACTGGTTCCAGACATATTCAGCAAGACCTAAAAAATAAATATGCATGTTTTCTGTAACCCAACAGACCCTAATTTTTGGCCCCAATCCTCTGATTCTTTTCTGCAATTTCAGTACAATATAATTCCAATATTGAATATTTACATTAAAATATATTTTTTTTATATCCAGCGAATAAATGTTTGGGCAAAAATTAAGTAATTGTCACTTGTGAGTGGTCCAAATGCATTCTTGTTGCCATAAGACATTGATTCAGTGACAATTAATACATATGAAAAAAAAAAAAAACCAAGCATTCTGAGAGTATTGCTAAAGCAAAACATGTCCCCTACCGTCCCCAACAAATTTTACAATACTCCCAATTATAAATGGCTAATACTGTAAATATATTTGATTTATTTCTTGGAATATGTAATGCATAAGTGAGTCAAACTACAATTGATGAAATACATTTATGTGAACTGGAACAAACTTCAAAACTGATCTGTAACTTGTCATGGTAAAGCATTGTAGTAAATATCAAATGAAAATCTGCGGTTGGAAAATCCAAAAAAAATTTAGGGAAACTAAGTATATGTATTTGCATAAATTTTCTAAGTCCAAGGGTCACAACTTGGAAAAAAAATTAAACTGATTTGTTGGTAGACTCACAGACGGACGGACAGATGGATGGAGTGCAAACCTGAAGTCCCCTTCTGCTTTGTCGGTAGGGAACTAAAAAATACCCACCGACTCTAATTTTTTTCAACATGTTACAGGAAACATGCATATTTTTTTGTTAGACCTAAGGAAGGTGATGTCCAAATATGAAAACTTTGTCTGACATACATCTAAAGTAAATCTGAGTTTAAAACTTTTATCTATCATCAATGTGTGCTGCCAAAATTTCACTTATGATACCAGACATATTAAAATAGTTTATTGAAAACATGTTTTTTATTTCTTTGCTGACATAATGATATAATGGTAGCCTTAATGATTTAAGTAAAGCTGGTGTAGCCTAGTGAATGAGGTGCTTAGCTCAGAAACAAGAGACCCGAGGTTAAACTCCCACTGAATGAAGATACAGTGATAACTGAGATCCTGTTTTGCAATAGGTAATGCCCCTAAAAGATCCCTCGTAGCTGTGGCTGGGTCCGTTGCAAATTTATAAGCAATGCATCAGGCATATGCCATAGCAATATACTTGAATTAATTGTGGAGTGACATATAACAATAATCAATCAATATAATTTAAGTATCAAGATTGGTAACTCTGGTTTTATCATACACAGTCATCTAACATCACCTGTTGTTTGAAGTATCGCCTCTCCTCTTCATCCACAAGGACTAGATTGAGATAGTATCTTACAGAGAATTTTTTGTTGATATCACGCATGGTAGGTGTTAACTCATAACCACTGAGAAATAATCTTATAGGGATTGATTCACCTGGTAAATAAAATTATACAAATTGATCGTATAGGTATTGATTCAACTTTTAAACAGAATTTACAAATTGATCATAAAGGTATTGATTCACCTGGTAAACAGAATTATACAAATTGATCGTTTAGGGATTGATTCTCCTGGTAAATAAAATTATACAAATTTATCAAATATACTTAAATGTATATGTAGAAATAATGATTTAAATTCAGTATCAAAATAACAAATACAGTATCATCAGTACACATACTTTAAAACTGAAATACTCAATACTGTTCTTTGTTCTCTGCAAGTTTGAATCATTTTCTGCAGACATTTACATTATTCATCCTTTACATAATCAATCAATTACATTATACCATGTTTGAATGATATCCAACAAATTTCAGATACACCTTAACAATTCTTAACCTGTAGGCTAGCTTACTCAAGAGAGGTAACTCTACTATAAACTTAAATACATACATTAAAGGAACATATTATAATTAAACCTGTACAAAAGCACCTAAAATGTTTTTACATATAATGTATAATATCATAATCTCTTATATGCATATCAAAGGTCTGACAAATTGGCTATGCTAATAAGTTGTTTCTACTGTGTATGAAATTACATTGATAGATTTATGATAAATAACATTCATAGATTTATAATAGATTTCTTACCACGAACTGGTGCACCATCCATGATTTCATATTTTGCTATGGTTTCATTTTCATTATATGTATTTGGTCCTACAAATGAAACATTTCATCAATTGATATAAAGTATTAAAACAAGAGGCCCAAGTGGGCCTATATCGCTCACCTGAGTACCTAGATGATCAGTCATGCAGGAAGGAAGAATTCATTTATTTCTGCATTACTGTGACTAAGTCAACACAAATGTTGAAAATATGTCAAATTTTATTTCAGACCAGAATAAAAAACAACACTTTTTTGCACATCCATTCAGGTGATTTTGATATTTAGCATTTGCTTTGTCTCTGCAAAATGTGATTCAGGGCAACATGTTAGTCATTTTCTTTAGGTGGGACCTTTTGTTGACTGATTTCAAGTCTGGGTCATGAACAACAACTGTTTCAAATATTGTCCAGATCTAACTTAAAATTGCCTAATTTCATATATTGAGTGTTGAGAAACATCTAAAAACTTATTTAGATGTGTAAAGAAATGAAAAAAATTTTTTGACCACAGCTGGATTTGAACCGCTACTCTCCATATTTCAATTAACAAAACGTATATGTACCATTGTGAGACCTACTTTTTAGACATGGTGGCATTTTCTGTTAACCAATTTGGATGAAATTTACCATATTGATAGAGGACCTATAGTACTTCATATATTCCATGTTTAATTAAAATCTTTCATGTGGTATAACAGCAGAAGTTAAAAATGTGAAGAATTATTCCTATACACCCTCAATTGAAAGTCTTAAAAACTTGGTAGAGGACCTTGAGTACTTACTTCCTATGACGTTTGGTGAAATTCTGTGCAGCACTTCTGGAGAAGAAGTCCACATATGTCAACCAATCAGAGCCAATGGCGGCCATCTTGGATAACGGATGGGCATGAAAAACACAAACTTTGTAGAGGACCTTGAGTACTTACTTCCTATGAGGTTTGGTGAAATTCTGTGCAGCGCTTCTGGAGAAGAAGTCCAAAATGTGTCAACCAATCAGAGCCAATGGTGGCCATCTTGGATTACGGATGGGCACGAAAATAAACCAAAAACTTGAAAGAGGACCTCAAGTACCTACTTCCTATGAGGTCTAGTGAAATTCTGTGCAGCGCTTCTGGAGAAGTTGAAAATGTGTCAACCAATCAGAGCCAATGGCGGCCATCTTGGATTACCGATTGGCACGAAAAACACAAACTTGGTAGAGGACCTCAAGTACTTACTTCCTATGAATTTTTGTGAAATTCTGTGCAGTGCTTCTGGAGAAGAAGTACAAAATGTGTCAACCAATCAGAGCCAATGGCTGCGATTTTGGAATACGGATGGGCACGAAAAACACAAACTTTGTAGAGGACCTCAAGTAGTTACTTCCTATGAGGTTTGGTGAAATTCTGTGCAGCGGTTCTGGAGAAGAAGTCCAAAATGTGTCAACCAATCAAAGCCAATGACGGCCATCTTGGATTACGAATTGGCACGAAAAACACAAACTTGGTAGAGGACCTCGAGTACTTACTTCCTAAGAGGTTTGGTGGAATTCTGTGCAGCCATTCTAAAGAAGTTGAAAATGTGTCAACCAATCAGAGCCAATGGCAGCCATCTTGGATTACGGATGGGCACGAAAAACACAAACTTGGTAGAGGACCTTGAGTACTTACTTCCTATGAATTTTTGTGAAATTCTGTGCAGTGCTTCTGGAGAAGAAGTACAAAATGTGTCAACCAATCAGAGCCAATGGCTGCGATTTTGGAATACGGATGGGCACGAAAAACACAAACTTTGTAGAGGACCTCAAGTAGTTACTTCCTATGAGGTTTGGTGAAATTCTGTGCAGCGGTTCTGGAGAAGAAGTCCAAAATGTGTCAACCAATCAAAGCCAATGACGGCCATCTTGGATTACGAATTGGCACGAAAAACACAAACTTGGTAGAGGACCTCGAGTACTTACTTCCTATGAAGTTTGGTGAAATTCTGTGCAGCGGTTCTGGAGAAGTGGAAAATGTAGAAAAGCTAACGAAGGACGGACGACGGACGGTGATTTATCATAATAGCTCACTTGAGCCTTTTGGCTCAGGTGAGCTAAAAATTCATTCAACCTATGGGAAACTCGAAATACCTATGCAGACAGTGATATACAAAATAAGAGAAGTTTGTGAAACACTAATGTCCCCAGGGCTCAAAATTAATGTATGTTTGTAAATCAGTGACTTATAAACTTTGCTGCAAACTAACAGGTTTCTCATTGTATCAGTCCACCAGACTAATATTTTTAAGAGCAGAGATGAGTGATCAGTATGTAGCACTTTGATGGTGCTTTAATATTACATTGATGTGTTTTGGAGATTAATAGGGATTTCAATAAGAGCCCACACCTGGGGAAATACCGTTGCTTCTATTGACATGAATCGCCAGTTCGAATTTCCTCTTATCTAGAATTCACTACTCACATTCGTATAGAAGATGTTAAAAATAATATGCCTCAAATTTCTAAATACCCTCTTCAAATAATTTTTTAACATGGAAAACCCTGTGATGGAAGATTTATTTCAGAGAATACCAACATTCATGGAGGATGCTTATGTGCTTCACTATGTTTTAAAATATCAAATTTTGCAAAAATCTTTTCAGTCAAATGCAAAAAATGTCTGAAATAAATCTATTCATAAAAGAAATTTTTCTCTTAATTTTTCTGCCGATTAACAGATTTTGTGGTGGACTGATAGACTTTGTAATCGGTAAGTCAGCCTGACTAATACTTGAAGAAGTTATTTTTTATCCATGGTCCCTGGAAGGCAGAAAATCTTGAAGTATTTGAAAGAATTGATGTCTGAAATATCAAAAGCATATCCTGCCCTGTTCACAAATTATGACCAGACACACAACTAGACAAAACCAAAAATTTTCTCCCCAAACCTACCAGTTCTGGGGTATCATGAAATTATTTAAATATTAGCTGAACATGAACAAGAAATAGCCTTTCATTGTCACTGGTAATGACATCTTCAAAGTAACTGCACTAAAGCTTAAAACATAGTTTAAGAAATATACATCTTTAAAATTTGTTAAAGCAAAAGCATCATTTAACCCTCTCATCAAAATAAGACAGATAATCTTCATCTTCTACTTATAAAAATGATAAAAGGTATTCCAAGATATCAATAATGTGTGTATATAAAGTATGAAACAGTAAAAGTAAGTCTAGTGATTTCCATTAGAATGGAACTAACCTAAAATGATGAAGGCAGAGGGCATGCATATAATGACACTACTTACAACATATTCAAAAGAAAGCATACAACTGAATGTTATTTATCTACTCATTTATTTTGGGCTTTCAATACCTTAGTTAGTGACAAACGTATTTCACTATTGGCAAAATAAGAAGTGACAATTTGATTAAATTAACTCTGGATTACAAACTTGATCAAACCAAGCAGGAACTTTAACATGAATAAATTACTTTCAGTCCAGAAATAGGTGACAAAATTCCTTGAACATCTCTAAGGTTAAAGAGGCAATAACTCATTAAACAGAGATTTTGTTAACATCTTTACAAAATTTATACTGACATATAGTAAATACACTACATCTATTAAGCAGTAGATACTGTGTTCTTTTTCACTTTTCTATGTGTATGTTAAATGTTTGCAAGACCCCTCGTTTTTCTAGCTTATCATCTTGCTTCTACAAAATCTTTGAACGTATAATAATCTCTTCCATCTCCTACGTACCATAGTCAGTGTGGAAATATAAAATATATCTACAAAATCTCGCAGAAATAAATAAAATGTAAAAATACCTGTGCCTGTACTCTCTCTCTTGATGATTTGAATTTCCATATGTTTGATTTTTATTCGCACAAGTAAGAAATAAATCTTGCCCACTATAACATCTTTTAAATGATACCTGAGAAACAAAACAGAAAAGAAAATAACCAAAGCAAGCATTCACATAAATATCCACTGATTTAATCCTGCTCATAAATACAATACATCAAGTTCATTCCATTACAACAATCATGGCATAGTGATAATACAGTAAAAGAAAGCATTGCCACAGAAAAATATTGAAACAAATAAATAAATAAAGTAAATATACAGTCGACTCTCATTTACTTGAACATGGATAGTTCTAATATCCACTTCACTCAATTTAATTTATAAGTCCAAATTCTACTGTCTATGTATCAATGTATTCTAAACCTATTACTTTGAATTTAGAGATGTGAAATTTTCATTTTTTCAAAAAATATCTTAGTCCCCATATCAATAACCTTTCATATTTTTTAACTTAAATAAGTCAAACTAACACTAGAGCATGCAAAAGAAAATATTAAACAAAAGTATGGAACAATGACAGGTTAAGCGAACATAACATTTCATTAGCTACTATGTGAATGTTTAGACCATTCATTAAATCTTGAAAGATTACACTACCCACTGAGGCAGAGTATATCAGACAACCCATTATCTATTTAACTACTTAACTGTAAGTAATTCATATCATCATGTTTAATTAATTATGCTATACTCTGGTTCACTGATCATTTTCACGTGGATCCTTAGAGATATTGAGACTCGACTGTAAATAAAATCATATAGGTAGCAACATATATCCAACAAACGAAGCCTAAATCATTGCACTAATATGATAGATATTTTATTCCATAAAAATAAAATTTGTTTTTTTCATTTACAATTATTTAGAATATACAAAGGTGTATATAGGTATAAATATATCAAACTGCTAACCAAGCACTTTAGAAATCACTTGGAATTTTTTATTATTTAATTTACTTTTTCAAGTTTTTCTTTCCAGTTTGAGTTTGAACAATTTTGTTTTCTGATATACACCAGTATCACTATAACTGCAGAAATTCAATAGGAAACATTGTTTTGAAATAACTGGAAGAAGAATATGAGGTGAGCAAAAATCTGTATGTTTCAGTTACAAATTACATAAAAAGGGGCTGTAACACAAATTAATTTTTGACATATCTATCATTTTAATGTTTTAAGCTTCACTGTATAGCGCTCTTTCTAGAAAGATATATACACAAATAATACCTGCTCCAGTTGTCTCCCTGCGTACAATGGCTAACTCCATGTAACGTATTTTGATACGTACAAGGAGGAAATATATTTTCCCCACTATAACGTCTTTCAAGTGATACCTCCATAGTGCAAGAAAAGAGATAAATTACTTGTGTATCAGCAAGCACGATACCATTCACTTCTGAGGTAGTTACTGGTATCATATACTCAAGTTTTTAATGTTTGAAATGACTCATACATGTACTGGTACCTTTATCACTGTAATAATATTTGTCACATTTGGTCAAAACAATGAATTTAAAACAGACAATTACCTTATGAGAGCACTGCCAATGCTGTATAAATGCCTGTCATGTGACTTAATCTCAGAACAGCAACTTTAATATCAAAGCTTACTTACTATATGCTGCTGCAACCTTCACATTTGGCTTTCAAAAACAAAAGCCATTGTACTGTCTCCATGAGGATTATGTATACAAATTTGAAGTTCTTGTGCACACAGTTCAGTGTGTCTATAATGTATAATTAGATGGACTAAAATCTCCATACAATAATACCTTCCATCTAGAGACAGACATATACAAATCACTTGCCATATCTGGAATACTTTCTTAAGTACAGCTTATTCAGTGGAAGCAGTACTGATATCAAGACCTTCATATTGTAAGCCTTTTTGTGGTCATTTTGCTTAATCATATATAGCATCTGTACACTTGTGTTAGCAATGAGTTTTAAACTAAATTACTTATTAATGCATGTTTTCTTCACTTACTTTGATTTGTTATATTCAAATTCTATATGTAAGCAGTCTTCAATGCCGACTTCCATTTTAATGCTACTATTCATGTCTGGATATTGTGATAATGTATGTACAATGATGTCCTGCTCCTTTACAGTGTCTGTTAATCTCTTCACAATTGTTACTCGTAAAAAATATCTGAAAGAATTCAGAAAGAATGTACTTGTGAAGCACAAATGCCCCTCTTGAAAGAAATTGACAGTGTAAATTATGATCTCAATAAGAAGGATGGGGAGATAATACAGTGCATGTCAATGGATTTTTCTGTCCGAGTTAAAAAACTAGAACTGTCCTAACAGGACAAATACCCCTGACGGCAACAAATTTTGAAGTAGGGCTAAGACCAAGGTAAAAGTCTCGAGGTCAAAGATTATGATACTGACAGACAGGTTTCACTACAAGGAATACACATGTATAATATGAAGGCTTATCTCTTTTGGTTCAAAAGTAGGTCTAACATCAAGGTCATGAGGTCAAAAAGTTTGGTATGACAGACTAGACATGTCACAAGGAATACACGTGTGTATAGTATGAAGGCCACATTTCTTTTGGTTCAAAAGTTATGGCTAAGGTTAAAGTTTTTCAAAAGTAGGTCAAACATCAAGGCCATGGGGTAAAAAATTTGAAACTGATAGAATGGTCTTCCTACAAGGAATACACATGTGTATTATGAAGACCCCATCTCTTTTTGTTCAAAAGTTATAACCAAGGTCAATGTTTTTCAAAAGTAAGTGAAATGTCAAGGTCACAGGTTCAAAACTTTTGGTACAGATGGAAAGGTCTCCCTACAACTACAAGGAATACACATGTGTATTATGAAGACTTAATAAATAAAAAAAAGTCCGGAAAACATGACCCCGGACAGACGGACGGACAGCGCCATAACATAATTCTTCCCGTCTAATGACGGGCGTATAAAAATAGCTCAATCATAAAAGTCAAGGTCATGTTTTCAAATAGTTTGGTACCGACAAAAAGGTCTTACCACAAGAAATACACGTGTCGTATGAAAGCCCCATCTCTTTTGGTTATGGTTAATGTTAAAGTTTTCTGGACAGACAGACAGACGGACGAACAGACAGACGGACAAGGTGATTCCAATATACCCCCCCAAACTTCATTTGCACGGGGTATATATAATAAAGGTCTCTTGATCAGTTAATGCACCTGATGTTTTACTTACTAATACATGTAAGAAGAGATACGCGCCTGTAAGCCAGCTGGTACTTTTAGGGCTTGAAATTTTGGAATTTGTCAGTGACTCACCTATAAGTCGGTTCTAAATTTTAAATGTACAAAGGCTTGTATTTGCTTATGGCATTTTTTCAAGGACTTTCAAAAATGGCTTGAGAGGGTTTCCGCTCTAATGATCGTGCAGTATCACTCATGTGTACTTAACAATACAAGGGATATATTCAATAGAGAGGCATTTAAATTGCTTTTAGTTACATATAGTTTCTTTTCTAGGAATACAGCAGTCGTTTAAACGGTAGTTTCTGCCCGTGAAAACGGCCGTTGGTGGCCGTGAATATGGCTGTTGGTGGCCGTGAAAACCGCCATTTACTTTGAACGGGCATATTCCGGACCCCAGCCTTCGAACTTGTTGTTGCCGTCATCATCATTATCATCATCAAACAGCAGTTTGATCTGTATTTCTGACAAAGGAATGTCATCATAGATGTTGTCCTCCTTGTCCTCAGCACTAGTGGACTCTGTGTTACGTTATTTAATCAATGGCTATCTCGTCAGGGTCATTAAACTTTCTCCATAAAGTTCTGTTTGCCCTTTGTTACGGCTCGTTAATTTGTCACTTCTACACACGTAATCAGTTTGTAAATTGTATTGACCTGGATCAAATAAACGACAAAGCACCGATATATAACAGCTTTATGTATAGAATCTGTTGGCCACGCAATATGCATTAAATTGTCATAATATCGTCTTGTAGTTGTAAAGTACTTAATGACTGGGGAATATCGCATGTACCATCTATGGTGCATGATGCCTGCATTGTCCATTCATCAACAGCAAAGATTGACTTCAAATCAAGGTCCGATTTTTTCCTCTCATGTAGTATCGCACATAAAAGTCGGTTGTGCATTTCTACTATAATATTTTTCTCCCAAAAATCTGACTTATAGGAGAGTATATATGGTAGCCCAAATTAAAATTTAAAAAAAAAGTAAATCAAAGTTAAAGGTCAGGATCACTGGGTAAAAAGTCACCAATTGAAAACTCATGAGGAAACCAAATATGGAAAATCATAGTTGTAACTTTTCCAATTTGTAAGATATAGCCCAAGTTAAAGCATTGTCTATGGATGTTACAAGACAACAATGCCGGGGATATGACATAAGCTCTCAGGACTTTCATCCTGGAGAACTATAAAAGCCTGTAAGAAGATGCAATCAAGCATACAGCCCCCTACCTAAATTCCTGTGATCTAACCCCATAACTTAAACTACACACTACTACAAGTCTACATATATAAAGAGTTCTCAGACCATTTCAGTTAAATTTTAAAACAATTATATACTTGGCACTACTTTATGAAATCATTTTTTTTCATGCCATACAGAGCAGATTTCACTAATAGCTTAAAGCCACCAGCTGCCGGGCCTGAGAACCTTTAAGTCACAAGCTGACTTAGCATGTTGGATTAAAGAGCTTCTGGAAACTAACATAAACTTTTAAGCTTTAAGGTAACCTATGTCACAGTAAACAAACCCATACATACCGTAACCGAACATTGGCACCAGTGTAAGATTCATAAGCTTTTTCCACTTGCTGGAATTCAAAGCTGTAGCTAGTGTTTTGGGAAAGTTCTCCAGGTCTGGCAAGTTCTTTGACAAGGGAGGTAAATTCATGATGATTACCTCGGTCATAGTATAATTCTAAAAAAAAAATTTCTTATGTGAATTTAGACTGAGATAATCATACTTTGCACATACAACTACAAGCAACATATATATGTTTTGAATACTGAAATTATCAAAGTGGCTTACATAACTAAATTCTGTTCCAAATACTCTGAAACATTATAGGACTTCTATCACATTAAACATTATGCTTAAGTCCGTGCATGTCACTTGATTAAATATAACAATCAACCCATACTATGATGGCCAGGTGGCTCAGTAAACAGGTAAAGTTATTATTATTTGTATATCATGTATATTGTACACATCCTGTCTGTCATGCCTGTAAGTTATCACTTACATTCCAAACATTTTAAAATATATCTATCTATAAGTCTAAAAGCCATCAAGGTCCTTACCAATTTGTCCTATAAATTCAATTTTTATTCCTTGGTGTTCCATTTTACTGCCAGCCTTCTTCAAAGTAACATTCACCTGAAATAACATACAATAAATAAACATAGAGTAATCAAAGATTACGAAGCTTACCTCATAGCATATTTGCCAATAAAACATAATATAATCCCTATATCAGAACCAAGAACTTTGGTAGCTGTCCAAATGAAAAAAATACAAAACTTTTTCACATGTTGCTTTCTTCTCAACAAGTGCACTGAAGCGTAAAGTATAAGTCATGACCTAGATCTGAAACTTAATCCATCTCTACACACAAAGATACAGCATTTGTGCAAATTTGGACTTCCTAGCTATCCAAATAAAAGAATAAAACTTTTGAACATTTTGCTCAAATTTTTCTAACAGGCGCATAAACCATTATATGTCCTGTTAAATAAGATATATCAAGGTATTACCTTTCCGGAAACAGTCTCTCCATCATAATACAAATAGTATCTCTCTTTCTTGCCATCTTCTGTCTTAATTTCAGCTGTTTTTCTTGAGTCTTGTCCATCTAGTACTACGTTAATGTCAGCACTTTGACCAAATCCAAAGAAACTCTGCAAGACAAGTGTACATAGTAACATACATACATTGTTTTTATAAATCTAAACCTTTTTTCTACACACATTCATGCACAGGATAAATTCTGTATGGAAGACTATGAGTTTTAGTGTATGCTTTCTTACGCCCCATCTGAATAATCTGTCTGAACATCCATGATGTGACATCCATCCAGGAAAATACCACCACTTCAACTGACAACCTTCTGCACATTTTGCCCATTCAAAATTATTTCCTTCCTTAATTAAGTACTACCAAATGATATGCCTCAATTTTGCAAGTAAAATTTATCAAAAACTTTAAACACAGAAACACATTTATATACACCCACAACCCAACAAAGAGTGAAATAACGCTTTATCTTTGGATGTAGTGATAAGAACATTTTTCAAAACTTGTAGACTTTTCAAGCAGTATTACTGTAAACTTGGTACATGTATACAGGTACTTATAGTAACATTAGTCATTAAAGATTTTCTGAACGTCACTCATTGCAACAACTAGATCTATACTCCTTATCTGTAAACTTATTTACATACTTGCACAGCCTTATTTATCAAATGCTCTTGTTCCCTGAAAGCAATAGTCTAAATGGGCCTATATCTCTCACCTGAGCACAATGAACACTTGATAAAATTAGAAAGCAACAGAATTTTCTCAAGTAAAACTTCAATTTAGAATCTACCTCAACATACAACATGCACATCCTTCTAGAACACTGTAATACTTAGTTTTTCATTCTATGCATTTTAGCTAACCTTTCTGTTCACAAAAGAAGGTACAGTATTGGATCTGCATAATGCAGCCGAGCACCTACCCCTGAACAGATCTAATGAAAACACAACTTTGAAAATCTACAAACTTATAAATGTATAATGAGCAATGTACACTGAAAACATCAAAGAAATTACCTGAAGGTGTACAAAAATGACAAAATTTAAAATGAGAAGAAAAAGAAAAGACACCCCTCCTCTCCTCTAAAAGAAATATTTTGTAATGGATATAATGTGATACATGTGTCTACATTTTATAGCTGAGTTGTCACTGAATTAACTAAACAGACAATTAAATAATCAGCTGATTATAACATATTACCGTATTCACTCGTGTATAGTATGCATCAGTGTATAATACGCACCCCCAACTTTTGGAAAATAATTGCACAAAAAGTCTACATCGCATGTATAATACGCAGGTAAAGTTGCAGCATAGGCAAGTGATCAAAAACCTTAAGCTTACCTAGAAAAAATCTCTGTATTACAAACAGATTTTACGTTACGGAAAACGCAATTGGTTACGCGTCTGAACCTTAGGATATTCAAACTTCAAAGACTGAAATAAACCCAATTGCCGTAATAGAATAAATTTGTGATCCAAACATTGTGTTGATACATTTTAGAAAGAAAACTGTAAAGAATGGTTAATGAAATTGTAACAATTAGCCACTGTAATTAGTAATCTTGATAAAAAACCGGTAATGAAGCAAAGCCGCCACTTTCTATATATTTTACACTCGTTATCTCAAAGTGTCAATGTTTGTACGAAATAAATTGATTAACAGCAGTAAAGGTAGATGAAATTCGAATAACTAATTATCCCAGCAGGGTGTACGCTAATGGCCGATTGTTTGACCGTGAAGCCATTTCACCTTGATCGACAATGAGTAGATAATTGGATTGCATCGGCACTTGTTATTCTAAAATATGCTAGTCTCATTTGTAACCAGAAGTCTCTGTCAAGACTGGAGCTCTACTGTTATCCTCTACTCAAACAACAATTTACCTTCAGAGAAGAAGGGGTAAAAATATATTTGGACCACACATGTATGTTTTGTATTGCACATGCACAACTAGACCACCTACCAAACATGATGAGATCATAATTAAGTCTCACAGACATATACAATAAGAGAAGAAGTGGGAACAAGATTTTGGGACCACGCCCCTTTGTGGGGCCCCAGGGGGGTCCAAACTGGTCCAAAATTGCACATGCACAATTACACCACCTATCCAACAAAAGGAGACCATAATTAGGTCTCTAGGCTATATACTTTCAAAGAAAAAGAGGGAACAAGATTTTGGGACCACACCCCTTTGTGGGACCCAAGGGGGTCCGGACTGGACCAAACTTATACATGCACAACTACATCACATATCAATCATGATGAGACTATAATTAGGTCTCTGGGACATATACCTTCAGAAAAGAAGAGGGAACAAGATTTTGGGACCACGCCCCCTGTGGGGCCCAAGGAGGTCCAAACTGGTCCAAAATTGCACATGCACAACTACACCACCTATCCAACAAAAGGAGACCATAATTAGGTCTCTAGGATATATTACCTTCAGAGAAAAAGAGGGAACAAGATTTTGGGACCACACCCGTTTGTGGGACCCCAGGGGGTCCAGACTGGACCAAAATTATACATGCACAACTACATCACATACCAAACATGATTAGACCATAATTAGGTCTCTGGGACATATACCTTAAGAAAAGAAGAGGGAACAAGATTTTGGGACCACGCCCCTTTGTGGGGTCCCAGGGGGTCTGGACCGGACCAAAATTGCACATGCACAACTACACCACCTATCCAAAAAAATGAGACCATAATTAGGTCTCTAGGATATATACCTTAAGAGAAAATGAGGGAACAAGATTTTGGGACCACGCCCCTTTTTGGGACCCCAGGGGGTCCGGACCAGACCAAAATTATACATGCACAACTACATCACATACCAAACATGATGAGACCATAATTAGGTCTCTGGGACATATACCTTCAGAAAAGAAGAGGGAACAAGATTTTGTGACCACGCCCCTTTGTGGGGTCCCAGGGGGTCCAGACTAGACCAAAATTGCACATGCACAACTAGACCACCTATCCAACAAAATGAGACCATAATTAGGTCTCTGGGACATATACCTTAAGGATAGAAGAGGGAACAAGAATTTGGGACCACGCCCTTTTGTGGGACCCCAGGGGGGGGCGGACCAGGCCAAAATAATAAATGCACAACTACATCACATACCAAACATGATGAGACCATAATTAGGTCTCTGGGACATATACCTTAAGAATAGAAGAGGGAACAAGATTTTGGGACCACGCCCCTTTCTGAGAGCCCAGGGGGTCCGGACCGTACCAAAATTGCACATGCACAACTAGACCACCTATATAACAAAATGAGACCATAATTAGGTCTCTATGATATATACCTTCAGAAATGAAAAGGGAACAAGATTTTGGGACCACGCCCCTTTTGTAGGGGCCCCAGGGGGTCCGGACGGGACCAAAATTGCACATGCACAACTAGACCAGCTACAAAACATGATGAGACCATAATTAGGTCTCTGGGATATATACAATCAGAGAAGAAGAGGGAACAAGATTTTGGGACCACGCCCTTTTGTGGGCCCCCAAGGGGTCAGAACTGGACCAAAATTGCACATGCACAACTAGATCACCTACCCAACAAGAAGAACCCATAATAAGGTCTCTGGGGTATATACCTTCAGAGGAGAAGACGGAACAAAAATTGTTTAAGGACGGACGTCCGGACGGCCGGACACTGGACGAAGGACCATCGCATGAGCTCGACTGGTCGAGACCAGTAGAGCTAAAAACATCTTCATTTCAGTGCATTTTGTAATGTGTTCAACACAAGGAGGTATAACTGTAATAATAATCTCTTTATCAAGTGTCTAAAATCCATTTCAGTGGTCAAGTAAGAGTTCGTAAAGTCTAACTGTCATGCTCTGATCGTTGTCAGCGAACATTTACAGCAATAGTGCTGCGGAAATATGAATTCTTACGTTTGGAAAAAAAGGCTCTTGTTTTAGATCTCGTGTATAATACGCACCTGGAAAATCAAGGTCAGATTTTATGAAAAAAAGTGTGTATTATACACGAGTGAATACGGTAGTAGTCTGTCAGAACCTCAGGATTTAGGAGTTGTGAAGACAGGGTATGTAAAAACACCTCAATTCAAGGGCCATAACTCATGTATTTTTTCGGATAGCACTCCCCTTATCTCACATCTTGTAGGTTTGATTGACGGCTTTGGGTACTTTAACACCATATAAGCGGTCGTATATCTCTAAATGGAAACAACCGCTATCAAACGTCTATATGAGTAGACGTCTATGACATGTTACACAACATAAAGCATCAACTTTCGCAATTTCCTCTAATCTGATAGCCCGCTTTATCTGATATTTTATTCACGCAAATAGACTATCAGATTAAACGGGATTCACTGTATATTGGTGAATAATATACAGACAATATGAGACTATATACATCATACTGACTTGACTACAACATAACACAAAGACATAGGTGTCCCTAGGCATCTCTAGGTTTAAATCTGGCTCTAAGCATAAAGTAGCACTAGTACATGTAGGTCCTGAATGATTCAAATGTAAACCAGTGGAAAACTGATGGTTAAAAACTACTTGAGGAACTCTTAAAGAATCAAAATCACAATTTAAGTGGAAACTGGTCTCAGTCAGGAACTGGTCCAATCTGATTAAAATCATACCTTTATTCCGCTTCTCTATTTGTCCCATTGCGGATAAAGATCTAGCAAAACTCCGTAAAGGGGTCATGTTCTGGTGAACTCTGATTTTCAGCCAATCAGTGGATCGGCTACAATTTGTACAAATTCCTAGGAATGAAATTAACATCCACAGCTTGCATGACCCAAAAGGTAGTTTTTGAACAGTGTTTGTTACATATTGCGACACTATCACGTACCTAGCTGAGTCATTTATTGGCTATAGGAAATAACGGTTTCGGTGACTGAAACATCATCAGAGTTCACCAGAACATGACCTCTTATAGGGTTTTGCCAGATCTTTATCCATAGTGGGACAAACAGAGAAGCGGAATAAAGATATGGTTATAATGAGATTGGAACTATTCCAGTACCAGTACAACATTATGTGCATTATAAATTGAGGTAATTATGCATCAATGGTCAGAAAAAATTCGAACTAATTATGTTTCTCTCTTGTACATTAGACTGAATGCAAAACCTTATTCCACGAATTCTAGATTATTATGTTACAGTTACGGTCAGTATAGATCTGTTTGATCTCCTAATTTTAATAATCGATTCGGGGTAGTTCTTGCCACAAGATCCAGATCATCATGTGATAAATTTTGACAGTAAAACCACCCACTTCGATGATTGGTGACAAACAACTGTTGAAAACAACAAAATATATAAAGATTGATTCTTTACAAAGACTTAGGAAAAGTATATATCATACTGACTAAGTCAACCTCTATGAATATTGGTGTCCTAATAAAATAATATCTTTATTTACCATTTTTATTCAGTCCCTCCTCCGAGAAGGACGAGATATCGATGGATGGCGCGTGAACTCTCGCGGAAGTGATATCAGATGCAAAGGATTTATAATATTTTATTTCAAAATTGAATAAATTGTAAGGCCAAAATATGAAAAATGCATATCCAAGTCGCAACTAAATAAAGTAATTATGCAAAATTTTGATAAATAGATCAAAAGAAAACAAAATAAAAACCCATAACGATTAACCTTTAAAAGGAAACCGGAAAATAAAATTATTAAGAAAACAAAACAAAGGGAACAAAAAATAAATAAATAAATAAATACAATCATGAAATGTCTGTGTGTGGGGGGGGGGGGCAGTAGTGAAACGAATAAAATGGGAAGAAACGGAACGAAATGAAATCCATGAAGTCAAAATATAATAGATAGGAATTTTGGCTCCTCTTATTGCAAGTGAATTTTATTCATTACAAAAAGGTTCTCTCGTCAAGCACCCGTAAATATTTTCACATTTTGTAAACCAGCTTTCTTTATATATACATTTTCCCATTAGACAGCGCATAGAGAAACGCTCAATATGTAGCCATTTCAAGAAACCAGTTTTTATTAGACTAGTGCTTTGTACATATTTTCTATCTTTCTTTTCGTGTCTTTATATTTATGTAAGTGTAAATTTGGCAAATTTTAAAATTGTTTCAGTATCGTTAATCCGGGCTCAGGGGGCAAATCCGCTCCGACGATGACGGATTTTAGCAAATTCAAGATGCCAGTGTACTTCCTAATCCGTATTACAAAATGTAAGAGTATCACGTACTCTCTTGAAAGATTTAAAAACCTCTTTGGAGATTAAACATATCAAATTAGTCATACAAGGGACGTATATATTAGATCCCTGGTCATACAAACAGCACGTACAACATGACATAGATACATCATGTATATATATTACTGTATATATTAATGTATAACGAACGTCATTTCACGTAAATGTTAACAAGGGTACTCTATTGTGAGCAAAATAGCAGTCGGATACAGGGCAAGTTGTGATCAATTTTCTAGTACTTAATTTCACCCGCTGAATGTTTGAACCCAAGTATGTGACCTTAACCTTTAAGGTCACCTAGACCCTTATACGTGGTGTTGAGTTTCTTCATGATTGATCATCCCTGCGAGTTTGATGGAAGTATATTGTGAATAAAATAAGCAAAAGCCATTTATGTAAAAGTGTGACGGACGAACAGACAAAAGTGATTACCTCTCAACTTTGAAAGTAAGAGTATGAATTTAAAGATGATAATTATCAACATATTCTCTCTCGACATTGAAATACGACTGCTCAAAAGTGTTGTTGTTAACAGAGAGCTCGATTCACGACTGAAATTTAATTAAATACATGTAGTACATGGCGGAATATTTAAACACTTATTGTCACGTGATATCGTACGGTGTCGTAGGTCGTTAGATCGTTAGATTGGCAACTGCTACATGTTTTCCTGTTTTCTTTTAGCATTTAGGTATGCATTGTAGTTTTACACACATTCGCGATTTCCTTGACCATTGCATACAATCAGTACAATCTGAAATTATTTGTGTAGGTAGTTTAGGTCAATTTACTCAAGGACAGATTTCGAAAAAAAAAAAACCAGTAAATTTTATTATGTTAATTCCTACTGCATTATTAAACAGTATGTTTTTCTTCAACAGAAGCTGTAAGGAATCAGGCTGTGCTCGTCAGCTTCCGATGTAGAAGTATGCACCATTTGAAGACTCCTTCAGAAATACGGAATATCGAGAGGGAGGGGGAGAGAAAAGAACGAAAAATAATGACAAGGAGATCAAGGAAAAAGAACGGAAGACGATGGAAATCAAATTGAATAAATAGTGACATACCATTTCTTGAAAGTAGCATAACACTATGAATATGTATATATTTTTAACATTTATAAATCAGGATTGTGCCATTTAATAATTGATTTTAATATTAAAACATACATTAAACTTAACTTTTAAAATTCAAGTCATCTATTATGAAAGTGTTTATGATTTCAACACATATTTGCTGTCAGTTTATGCATTTCTGTGGTACTGTATGTCTGCAAACAGCGAAGGTCAATGTTGTAATGCATACATTGAGAACTGATGTTGATTTAGGCTTGCAATATGCTGCCCACTGGATTGGATTGTTGACTTAAAAGGAATTCTCCAGCTGCATTTAACCTGAGCAAGACAACGGATGAGATAAATCTTTGTTGGGCCATTATGCAAGGTCAACATGCATTTCAGTTGGGGTAACTTTGTTGGGCTAACAATGGCCAACATCTGTAGTAAATATAATATGGGATCTCTTTGTTGGACCAACGTTGGGCCAACGTCGGTAAAAGAAATGATTGGCATCACTTTGTTGGGCCAACGTTGGGCCTTTGTTGTAGAATCAATTTCAACAGTTGGGCCAACACGTTGGGCCAACGTTGCGCCAATAAGCAAGGTTACGTTGGGCCAACGTCATATGCCAACGCAAGTGTCATTGTTAGCCCAATGTTGGGCCAAACCTTTAGGTACAAATGACACAGCTAAAATTTAAGTTTCGAAGACTAGTTTGAGCTCCAAGGTCAAGGTCACTAGTTCAAAAATCAAATGAAGGGGCTCATCATAAGGAATCTATATGTGAACTTTCAAAACATTGCACTTGTTTTTGCCACAGGGTAAGAATCACAGACAGGTAAAAACAAAACTAGTTGCCCCGAATTTCATTCCTAAGGCACAAAAACGAACTTGTTTTTCTTTTTTTCCGCCTGTATGAATAGAGATTTCTTGAATTAAATAAAGATATCTAGAATGAAATCCTAGTAGATATATCTGTATTTTAAATATACACATCTGCATTTGGAAAAGAGATTAAAACTGAAGGCATTTCTATTTAAGAAAATGAGATATCTCTAAATTCAATGGATTTATCTCCCAGGTCCTGATAGTTTTTAATTGTTGATTGATTTATGTATAATTATGAAATTAATAAATAATGTTTAAACTAAATCAGACCCTCGGATAAAGATCTGCTTGGGGTGTTGTTTTTAAGCTCACGGCAAGACTCCTCTTCAATTGCAAATTAAGGATCTGGCTGAGATATTGTTCATGTCCAAAATTAAACAAAAATAATCTAAATTTTGTTGTGACACGATTTATCACTTTATCACAACCGGAATCCAAACCGATGAATAAAGTATTTATAACCCGGCCCCGAAAAAAATACGACATGTACGTGTATCTATATATAATGAAATTATTTTTAAGCTATGTCATCTGAATTATAGTGTTCTGATTTTATGATGTGGAAGCACGTACTTCCGTGTGTACGCCTAGCTACGCCATTGTTTTGTCTGCAACACACGCTGAGTTTACTAAAAGCTAGGGTGTAGATAGGACAGGTGTGAATAATTTTTTCTAAGTTCTTCCTATTGAAGCCGACACTGATTAAAGGAAATTGATATTTGTTGTTGTTATCATTATTATTCTTCTTCTTATTCTTATTATTATTATTATTATTATTATTATTATTATTATTATTTGGGGGTGTTCTTGGGTTTTTTTTATGCCCCCGGCACCGATTGTCTGTTTATTTGTCTGTCAGCTATCTGTTTATTTATTATTTTATATTTATATATTCATATACTGTAAGGTTTTAGTGATTTTATTTGTACTTCAGTTTGTTATATTGGGACAATAACCAAAGTTTTGATCCTCAGATGAAATAGAAAATGGCTAAATATCGAGTTTCAACTTGTTTTCGATACTATCGTGAACAGTTTTGGATGCGAATAGTCTATTTTATTACAGCGTCATCTAGTGGGATCCGGCGAAAAGAGAACGTGCGTTGAACGTCTTTAAGTTTGCAATATAAATTTCGCCTTTATAATCAGGTAAGTTTCTTCTCAATAAATACATGTTTAACATACAAACTTAATGTATTTGTTGATACTTGATACATTTCCTAAAAATATGAATTTCCTCTGACTAATGCCGCAATGGTTGCGCCGCGCCACTATGTTTAAGAGGTCGGTAACCCTCTGCCAGAAGTGACAATAAATATATTCAGAAGTTCTGGTTCCATGTCGCGATATAACTGAAATATTGTTGAAAGCGACGTAAAACATAAATCAGCCAACCTCTGACTATTGTAATTCGAGTATCTGTAAAAAAAAAAGAAAAAAGAATGTTGACAACATTGTTGTGCAAGATCACAAGGGCGTCGGGATCATTCATACTGATACGTATTCGTACTGGGATTTTTCGTACAGCTTGTACGAAAAATTGGGTTCTTTCGTACCGATCAGTGAGATCATTCGTACTGGTATTTATTATTAAGTGTAATTATGTATATCGTTCATACTGGTATATATCATTATGTGTAATTATGTATATTAAGTGTTTTGATAACTCCTTGTTTTGTTATTCTATGCTTTTGACTAGCACTATATAATTAGTTCATAGTAAGACTTGGACCATTGCTCGTGGGGGAAATAAGTGAATTATAAAAGACGAGAAATACTGTTTATGATTTAATTTATTGATTATTACATACAACAACAAACATGTAATGATAATATTAAGCACAGGTTTCAAACATAAAAGCACTAAAAGAATAATAAGTATAATATTTTCAAAATACTTGAATGTTAAAAGTAGGCACTAAACAATATACCCACACACCATAAGAACTTTATAAGCACTACACACTACTACAAAGTTGTAACAATAAGTATAAAGGAATAATTGAACACTGTCCAAGCTCATCTTACGATGAATTTTTTTTTCATCTACCGCCAGATAATTAGTGCCCAAGCTCATCTAAGCGACGATCTTTTCATCTACCGCTAGATAATTACTGTCCAATCTCATCTAATTGCGACGATCTTTTCGTCTAACGCTAGATAATTACTGTCCAATCTCATCTAATGATACATTGAACACTGTCCAAGCTCATCTACAGATGCAATTCTTTTCATTGACCGCTCTTCAATATGATACATGCATTTAAATAAGCAATTACTTGAAGTGGTGCATATTATCCAAATTGGATAAACACCAGCATCCACCTCTGGTATTTTAATTGATACAGATTTGGTGTGTGGTTCAAGTGTTAATTGGATAAACACCAGCATCAACCTCTGGAATTTTGATTGCTAATCACATCGTAAGCTCTTTATATAATGTTTTATTGAATATTATAATGATCCTGTTCTTAATCTTTCCATCTTTCGGTCTCGTTATTTCTACACTGACCAATATGTTTGAAATAAATATTTGTCAATTTTTAAAATAAGTGTCCATACATATCTGTGTCTTGAATGCAATTATTTGTATTTTTGTTTTTTTTTTATGCAACATTCATGCATCAATATAGAAACATTGGGCAACAACCAGGACGAGTAATATATACCCGGTACGAAAATCAGCATAATACTTCATAAGCTACATTTGTGATTATAACTGAGAAAACATATAATAAACTCAGCTATAACACCAACAAAATAACAAAACAGTACGAATTCTCGTAATATCACTTTGAAGTACGAAAATTAGCACAGTACATTATACGTTATATGTATATTTTTTACGAATCAACACGCATCAAAGTACGTAATAGTTCATACGCAATATTCGTGAATGAACAACAACACAGCTAAAAAGTTCAAATTATTTAATATGTATATATTTTAAGCAAACAAATATAGGTTTAACATCCATACGAATAATCCCGGTAGTAGTACGAAAGATCCCGTACGAAAAAATCCCAGTACGAAAACGTATCCGTACGAACGATCCCGGAACCATCACATGTTTTTGACCGGACCCGTTTTTGACGGGTGAAACGAAACACCGAAACGGCACCTAAACACAGAAACGGCAGGGTAAACACAGAAACGGCACTTATATACTCATTATAATGACAGATTTGCCCATTTCCATAATATATAGGCTAAACAACATTGGAAATGATGATTTTTTTTTTTTAATTTTGACCTAGAAATAAAAAGTTTGATATTCCGAATTTCCTCTGATTGATATACAATAAACTGTTTAAAGTCATTTGGACAACTCTGGATTATACAGCAAGTTCAGGATACGGGCATATTAATCATTGTTGAGACCTTGATCCAGTGGCGATCAAAGAGTGGTAGAGGAGTGATAAAAACAGTAGTTATTTAATGTTTATTTTGCAATGTAAGCCATACAATGATTCACAAACGATATCCAATTAATAAATAGTTTCAATTAATTTCAAAGGTGCAGTTACCGAGCAATTATAGGTAACTGTGCATAACAAAGGATTATCATGCGAACTTTCGCCAATTATCTTGTAAACAAAAACTTGCCAATTAAATTAATCAAAGTTACGCTATTATCCAAATCTTCAAATTTTTTATATTGCAAATTTATAAAATTTCATTTCTTTAATATTAATACTACTATAGATGCTACAAATTGTGATAATAAGAATAATGAATATATACTGGCTGTAAACCTCTTCGTGACATGAAGACGACCATTTTCACAACCTGAAATAGCATGGAAAAGAAAGTGCAATAACTATGTCAATATGCATCAAATCATAATATAACTTAGTCATTGTATGTATAATATATATATCTATCATAAAAAAAGTTGTTTTTTGTTTCTTTGATCAATATTAAGTGCCGTTTCTGTGTTTAGGGTGCCGTTTCGGTGTTTCGATTCACCGGTTTTTGACACATTCACTCAGTAGTCCAGTAGGCAGTACAGTATAAAAATCCGGGTTTGATTCTGGGGTTGCGCCACTATATTTAAGAGGTTGGTTACCTCCTGCTTCCATGTCGTGATATAACTGAAAAGTTGTTGAAAGCGACATAAAACACCAATCAATCAACTAGTCAATATAAAAACATTCACGCCACGATTTCATTAATCTCTTTTGAGATTCTTGCATGTTGCCATTTTATTACTAGCAAAGGGCCAGTCTCTGGCTAATACCTGTTACCGGCTACTATGTTAGTAAATTTTCCATCATATACCCCCTTCAACACTGATAAATGTCCAGGTGAAACCAACAATACGAATCGTTTTCTCAATCGCAGCCATGATTCAAAACTAAAAACATGAGTATAAAATCATAACTGTTTTTCAAGGGTGTGAAATTCTAAGTGTAGTAAAGTAAAACTTATTTTTCATTAGTTTTATTCCATGAATGTTTATAATTAATGAAAGTACAGAACTTTAGTGCAGGGCCGTCACACCCTTTCTTGGGACAGGCAGGGCTCACACTGACTTGAAAAAATATGTAAAGAAATGACTGTGTAAGAGTGCAGTGCTCCAAGTCACACTTATTATCAGGTCGCTATATGGCAACCAACAATTGTTTTTGGTCGCCATTTCAGAATTTTAGGTCGCCACCAAGAAATAGTTCACTCGCCGTGGTAGACTAAACATTGTTAACAAAGGTATATTATGATACAAAAAATACAGACTTGTGTGTTTATGTATTTACTTATATATTATTAAATCATTTGTTAGAGAATATGCATGGTAGCCCAATTACTAATCACTCTTGTCATTAGGCCATCCTGCATATTTAATGGCACGTTTCTGAGAGAACCATCTTTCAACACATGGTTTTGTTTTGAAGTCCTTCGCTACTAATTCTTATCAAAGCCTCCACGGCTGTGGGATCCAAACAGCTACGGACATCACTCTTTATACGATTGACAACTGTTTCCACCTTACTTGTATTTTTGTGTTCTTCGTTATCATTTATAGTGCTTTCATTGTGTTCTTCATCCTCATTATTCTTTCCTTTATTCGTAAACCCAAACTGCATTAACCCTATCTTTTGTTTTTTGCCATTATATTACTAGTGTAATCAATAATAAATAATTTCAGCGACGCTTGATTTAACTTATTAAAGTGTATATCTCCAAACATCTAATGGACCAAGAAGTTATAAAAAATATCTTAAACTTCGATCCCGATCGGATAAAAAGTCGGTCACGAAAATGCGAGTTACTTTTAATTTCTGGTCGCAAAATCAAATTTTTGGTCGCAACTTGGAGCACTGCAACATCATGAACATAAGACGGGTCAGATTGAGATTTAGCATTCTCACCATTATGGTCATCTGAGATTTCAACTCCATCATGGCCAACTTTTTCACCGCCATTTTCAATTTTCAATTTTTTTTTTTCACTGGGCTCCTCAAGCCCTTTCGCTATAATTTGTTGTTTAAAAGAATAGCAATTCATTTACTTTCTATTTTCCTACTAAGCTTCTTTGGGTACTAGAGTATGGGTAATTGAGTGATCGTCAAATGCCCGACATCACACATTTTGGCCCACTTGTTCATTATGACATCATAAATAAATGGCCTGTCAAACAAGAATTTAAGTATGACGTCACAATGGAACTACATAATTGGCGCGGTTAAAGTTTGAACTGGTGATCCCTCAATTACAGTATATAATGCACACTTTTTTCATAATTTCTTAAGTTGATTTTCGTGGGTGCACATTATACATGGGAACTAAAACTACATGTATAACAAGTTCTTTCCCAAGGACTTGTACGTAATGTTGATCTGAATACGACTTCCAGAATACCAGCATTTATTAAAATCACAGCAGGATTGGCTATGGTTACACTAATATATGCTTCGTTCTTGTATGTCTTAACATTCATATAATCTATGTATTGATGTATTTATTAGACTTTTACATGTTCAGTCATAAGTTACACTATATGAGGGTTCAATATTTTAAAATAAGACGGTCATATAATCACCGCTAATTAGTCCATTGTATACATGTACCCTTCACCTCCAAAGTTAGATACCCACTGTGCTTGGTATAAATGTCACCTTCTAACAATACCCGGTCAACTGGTAAGTATTTTTAAATGCGCATTATACAGGGGAAGTAGGATTTTCCTGGAATCTTTTTGTTTTTCCGAATTTGGGGATGCGCATTTTGGGGATGCACATTAAACATGAGTAATTACGGTACATACATGTACGAACATAGTCGAATTTAAATCAGCATAACATTTGCTGTCTTGATTCTTTTAACATTCATGTATTAAAAACATTTAACCATTTCAATTTTGAATACGCATTTGGCGAATTGGTGATTGGTTAGTGCTTACACAGAATATATGTAAGAGAAGACAGGAGAATGTGTGTACATTGTATTACATGTATGTTTATTTGCATCTATAAAGTATTGGTGCTGATTTTTATATTCTTTTCTTCAGATAAAATGGATATCAGACCAAATCAAACAATCTACATTAACAATCTCAATGAAAAAGTGAAAAAAGATGGTAAGTGTAAATATAATTATAAAGAAAAATGTGATGTGTGGATGCAGCTCTTGATGTACTCTACCTGTTATACATGTATATTTCTGCTGTCGCTAAAACCTTGATAATGGTACCAGGTTAGCTTTTATCATTGTGTGGTACAGTCAATTAGATGGTGTCATTGTGATGTAGTAGTACTACACAAATAAAATACAAGATAGTGAGATACATTGCAAGCACATGTGCTTTATGTCATACCATTTGTGGTGTACAATGTATAATTGAAATCACTCTGTCTGTTTGTCACTCTTTTCTTTGTCTGCCTGTTTAGTTATGAAATTTTAAAAGCAGATATCTTTAGTATAGATATGAATAGGGCTTTGATATTTCAAAGATAAGGTGCAAATGACATTGGTGCCATGATGTTTGAGCTAGTAACCTAACCTTGATTTCAGAGTTTGACCTTGAGTTTTTATATGCCTGTCTTTGACAGGACGTATTATGGTATGGTGTTGTCCGTTGGACCGGACATTATAGGCAGTATACAGACCAAACTGTTGGTATAAGACTATTAAACTTGGTACCTTTACTCCTTATGCTAAGACAAAGACGCTTACCGTTTTTTGAAGGTCAGAGGTGAAAGGTTAAGGTCATAGTACCACTTGGTAGGAAACCCTTGTAGGCAGGATACAGATCAAATTGTTGGGGCTAGAACTGTCAAACTTGTTACACTTTCTCCTCATGCCAAGACTTGGTACACTTACTCCTCATGCCAAGACTTTGTACACTTTCTCCTCATGCCAAGACTTTGTACTTTTACTCCTCATGCCAAGACAAAGATGTTTACAGAGTTCTTTTAAAGTGTCAAATTTTTCTGATTATGCGATAAAATTTATGAAGGTCCGATAAAAATGTGAAAAATCTATCTCTTATTTGGACCTAATGTCTGATACAACTTTTTTGTATTTTCTGTTTCCAAATACATGTACAGCAAATTTCTAACATATCTGAACCAGTTTTTTTTTTTCCGTCTTGCAAAGCTTTTAAGAAATATTCTACGGTTATATAAGCATTTGCTTGAGTTAGATACGATATAATTGGTTTCGGCAGAGAGGAGAGATTTGAAGAAAGGAAGATGGTGTCAAAGGGGAGGATGTTGTCAATGTGGATGTCAAAGGGGAGAATGAGTGTGTGAAAGGGGAAGGGAGGGGTGGCTGGGGTGCCAGTGTTAAGGATGGTTTGGTAGACATTGAAGAAGAAAGGGAAACTAACAGTGAAAATGAACAGAAGAAGAAAATAAGACAAATTTTCCTAGAAAATGAAACTGAATGAAATGAAATGAAATTTTTATGAAATTAAATGTAGATTTATTTTTATGTTGTTGATAAAAAGATCAAATGTCAAAATACCTTATTTTCTTTTCAAATTGTAAAAATCACAAGAAAATTATTTGGTTTGATGAAAGCTTGTTTGGTCTGATACAATTCACAAAGTTATCGGACCAAATGTCTGACACTAATTAAGTAATTTTGAAAGTTTTCAAGAAGTCTGAGCTTATTGTTTTTTCAAGGTCAAAGATGAACTTCAGAAGGTTGTGTATGTAGTACTACTTGGTTAGAAAACCTTGTCAACAGGATACAGAATGAACTATTGGGGATGGAACAATTTAACAATTTAAAGGGGGAATGTTTCCATACTTTCAAAATCCTCTCCTTCAAACTAAGTGATGGGCATATTATGCTACACTAGGCGTTCCTCTTGTTGAAACTTCTTAGCCTTTATCATGCTTATTATATCTTTTTACTGGTAAAGGTCGGGGATTTGATATTCCACACACACAAATTCTCAATGACCATACTGTAGCTTTCATTTGGTATAGTGACTTTTGACTTATTAACATTGACTTGCAATCTACTTTAAAAGGTAGCTTATAGATTTCATATTTCAAATCAAGATACAAGATAGCTAGGGTTTACATTTCAAATGTAGATACAATAATGGGACAAAAGCCTTTATTTGAGATTGTTACTTTTCACTTAATAAACTTAACCTTTTGGCCAGCTTTTGCAGTTAGAGATAAAGCATTTTTATGCCTCAGCATCAATAGATTGGGGGCATATTGTTTTTGTCCCATCTGTCTGTCTTATTTGTTAGTCTGTCAACTTTAACCTTGGCCATAACTTTTGAACCAACAGGGATAGAGATTTCATATTTCACATGCGTACTCAACTAATGAAGCCCTTTCAAGTGACATCAAGGTTGATGACCTTTTGCCAGTTTTGGTTCTGAATTGATAGATTGGGGGCATATTGTTTTTGTCCTGTCTGTCTGTTTGGTTGTCTGTTGTCAACTTTAAACTTGAACTTTTGAACCATTAGCGATAGAGACTTCATATTTCACATGCACACTTAACTAATGAAGCCCTTTCGATAGATACCAAGATCATTGACCTTTTGACCTTGACAATGAACTTCACGTTAAAAATAATTGTTGGACTTTTTTGCAGCCAGGGGCATTAGTGTTTTGCAAACACAACTTGTTCTTTTAAAAATACATGTAATATACAATTTCACAAACGCTTCCATTTGAAATCAGTACTTTTGACTCCCCGATCTTGACATTTGTAGTGTTTGTTTAGTCCCTTTCACAGATTTTTATACGCCTGTCAAAAGACAGGACGTATTATGGCATGGCTCTGTCCCTAAATCCATCCGATATGGAACGCGGTATCTTTAGTAAACGTCAGCTGTATTTCATGAAACTCATACAGAATGCTTAAATAGTGTAGAGGAAGCCGCCTTTCGATTTTTAGCAAATTCCTTTTGTTGTTCTGGAGTTATGGGACTTGGATTTAATTTTTACTATGAAAAGATGCTATGGCACGCAATAACTTAAGTAAACGTCAGTGGTTTTTTATTAAACTCATACAGAATGCTTTGATAATGTAGGGGAAACCGCCTTTCGATTTTGAGCAAATTTTGTTTCGTTGTCCTGGAGTTATGGGACTTGGATTTTATTTTTGCTGTAGTAACATGATATAGAATGCAATAACTTTAGTAAATGTCATGAAACTAATACAGAATGCTTAGATAGAGTAGGGGAAGCAGGATTTTGATTTTGAGCAAATTCTGTTTTGTCGTTACGGAGTTATGGAACTTGGATTTTTACTATAAGATGCTATGGAGATGCTATGTAACGCGATAACTTAAGTAAACGTCAGTTGTTTTTCATGAAACTTATACAGAATGCTTAAATAGTGTAAGGAAAGCCATCTTTTGGCTTTCAATATTTCATAAAAGTATTACCAAAGAGACCCAAGGTTGGGCGTATTAAGCCACGCTAGGCATTGCTCTTGTCTTTCTTTGATGTTTGTTTAACATCACACCAGGATTATTGTTATTACTGACAGAACTGGAATCTGTAACCTCTCGGCTAAGAGCCAAGCAACAAACTATTTGAACAATGCTGGCTTTGCAGGTACTTATGTATGTATTTATGTATGTGCAAGTTGATGTTCATGTACATGTATTACATGTGTGCATGTATGTATAATTAAATTTACATTTAAATTTCAGAATTGAAGAAATCTTTGTATGCCATATTTTCCCAGTTTGGTCAGATCTTGGACATTGTTGCTATGAAAACATTAAAAATGAGAGGGCAGGCCTTTGTTATATTTAAAGATATTAATAGTGGAACCAATGCACTCCGATCTATGCAGGGCTTTCCATTTTATGAGAAACCAATGGTATGTTTATTTTCTTTGATATATAACTATTGTTAAGGGTAGTGGTTTAAAAATAAACAGGTATAGACAGGTAATTTTTGAAAGAGTATTCATTAACATATTAGAATCACAGTGTGCAAAATTAATGGTGGACCAATAGACAATGTCTGCAGTAAATCACATCCGTCTAGAGCAATTAAAAAGTCTGTAGACCGACTTGTCTGTAGGAAATTTGATCTAGTCAAACGCTTGTGAAACATTGATTTAAACAGTTCACTGAAACTTATCCACCCCTCTTTAAAATAAAATTCCCAAAACTTCAGATTTAATTAGCATCTTCCATTTAACAAGGATAGGGAAGGGTGTATTTGATCAATGTACTTTCCCTTTCAACATTGTCCTTCAAGACAGAGACATAGGCTTTTACAGTAGTCTATGTCTCTGTCCAAGGATATAGTGAAGATGACTTTCCTTGACCGCAGTCTTCGAAGTAAAAGACAAGTCTGATGTCCAAAGCTTGTAAAATCAGGGTTGGGCATGCAAAAAATTGAGATTATATGCCCACAGGGCTTGTAAACATTTCCTATTATTTGGAAATTATTGTAGTATTTCTCTCTTTTTTTTTTTGAAATGTAAAGAAGGGACCGATCTTCACTGAAAATTGATTAAAAGATCTTCTTCAATTGAGGAAAAAGAAAACGGTATGAAATTACATGACAGAGGAAATTCAAAAAAATATTTGTACAATGGAAAGCATTGGTTGGAATAGACCCTTTCATGTTAACTCAGCAACTGCAGGATTGATGTTTTAAGTGGCAAAATCATCACTGTTCCTGCAGGAATGATGTAAGGCACAATAAAAATTACATTAATAGATTATCACCTCAAAAATTTTTTCGGGAAACATGGATAAGGCAATTTAAGACAATATTTATTTAAAGTTAGCAAGAAAAAACAAATATGTAAACACAAGCTCTAAAGAGCTTTTGACCAACATAACTATTTTCCACTCAAAACATCTGTCAGCAATTCATGTGCAAAGGTCTATGTAACTGTTTTGTGTAATATATATTGCAAGTGGAGATGATTGAGAGAGAGAATTGAAAGAGTATCAAAAACCTTTGGGCTTAAGAAAATTTGTTTGGGCTTCATAATTTTTGACTGTTACCTGCCCTTTGGGCTCATATTGAAATTATTTCAAAGATTGCAACTGGTTAGAATATGTTGAGGGTGCCCAGATTAAAGCACTAGTTTATGTAATTGAGAGACTGCACAATTAACTGATTGTTAGTTTTATCAAATTAAATGCATTAAAATTAAGAATTTAGTGCTTTTTTTATTTCGATCTGTAGGAAATTGCTTCAGTCTATAAGAAATGAAATTCCTGTAGACCCAATGTGAATGTCTATAGGATCTAAAAAGTAGTTTTGCACACTAGAACCACCATCAGTGTAACAAAATATCAGGTGGAGTGTCCATCTTTAATAATTAGTGTGATATTGAAAATATTTATTAAATGGTATTACTAGTTAATTCAAACAATTAAAATGAATTTTTTTTTTTTTTTTTTTTTTTTTTTTTTTTTGCTTTGCTTAGTTTGTTTTATATCAACATAACACTGAAATTACCCTTCTAACTTACCTAAATGTGTAAACTAACAACACTTACACATTGAAGTGATGTCATAAACACCATATGCTTCAAAAATTTCCTGAAGAGAAAATGGTACAGAATGTCATGTATATATACCAGTCTCCAAGCCTATTGTATTAAACATGTTATTATAATAAATGAGTTTGCTTTTTTTTCTTGGTTGTCTGTGTTTTATAATGAATCTGTTGCATTTGGCAGTATTTTTTGCAATGTACATTTAATATAATAAATCTTACATGGCTTTATGCATTTTCTTACATTTAAAGGATCCATATGATGCTGTGATTATAATGATTTTCTTTTTATGTGCAATTTGTATGTGCAGTAATAAGATAACAAGACAAGACAAGAAGTTGTCTGTATATTTTAGTCATTCATAGAAAGTGAGGCTAAATTTGAGAGCTCTTGAGCATCTAATTTGGTTTCTTGATTTCAAGGGGGCCCTGAATGTCCACCAGGATGTTACATTGTTGTAACTGATACCGTGACCTAGAAGCTTTTGTTTTTGTATTTTCAGTGTTCTCACTAACTCAAGATTATGAGTCCTGAGTGAGAAGACTGGTTTTACATATTTAATGCACTAATTTAAAATCCTAACATTAAATTATACTAGGAATGGATTGGAATTTATATTCGTATACTTAATGAATAAAAATAGAGTTTTGATTCATGAAGTGTTTCATTAATATTTACTCTGTTTCTCAGAGAATCCAGTATGCCAAGAGAGATTCAGACATCATTGCTAAAATGAAGGGAACATTTGTAGAACGACCAAAGAAGCCTAGGGAACATGAACCAGAGGTGAAGAAAAAGAAGAAGAGTCAACAGAGGTACAAATACACATTAGTTTATGTTACAAACTACAGCAATATATTATGGCAGTTATATTGTTATATGTAATAAATTAATGAATTAGGAACTTGTAATGCTGTCCTGAATGATTTTAAAAAGAAAAAGAAGAATATGAATAGAAAAGAACCATTAAGGTTAAATGTACCTAGTATGAATTGAAACATTTGGTCTCCTATGTTAGGACTTAAAGTGTCCTTTTTTGTACACCTACAATATACATCAGGGACTAAAATTAATTGTTTTGACATGGTAGCCACACGGGCCCCTAGATTTAAAAAATTAGGAGCCCATAAATAAATGTAGTCTTTCACAACTTTTACGAATTTTCTTCAATTCAAGGTATAAAGTTTGTATACTTCTTTAAATTTAATTCCAATTACTTTAAACATTAACAACTATCTATTTATCTTTCAATTTAAAAAATACGCTCAATCACATCGCTTTCATCCTCTGGCACCTCTAAATATTAAAGTTTATCCTCTAGCTCTTTTCCGAGTCTCTCCCTACATGTATCCTTGTCCCTATCTAACTCTCTCTCCCTATTACTTTTCTATGCTTGTTCTTTTTCTATATATTGCATACCTAGCTGACATACCAGTATCTCCTGGACATCATCCACTTCATTCTGTCTCTAATTACTGTCATTCTTCCTTTCATGAACCAGGAACTAAAAATAGAGGTCGCCCGAGACGACCACTTGCGAAGAAGATCGACAAAACAAACCTTAATTTGTTGCTGTTAAAGATGTAGTAAAGTAAATATTTAAATATTACCACATGATGCTAAAATATTTCGAACTTCTAGAGAAATCAATAGTTTTGTTTTCCTGAGTCCATGTCAGCGTTCCCATACAAGTTTTAGTGTGGGCCCTCCGCGACTTCAAACACTCGACAGACGGAGATGATGTAAACACCAGAAGAACATTGATTTCAACAAAAGAAGTGCTCAAGCAACTCAAAATATGATTGTACCAAACGGCAATAAATGTTTACTAACACTCAAAAATTTTAGTCACCACTGGAGCGATCAAGAAGGAGGATTTCAGGGGCCCGGTAGCAAAAGTGGTCGTTTTGGGTGACAACTAATTTTAATCCCTATACATCCTATAATTTGTTATTGACTATTATTCATCATGTTTATTGTTTGCTTTGTTACTTTGAAGACAAGCAGCACAACAAGCTCAGAGAGAGCAATCAAGAGCAGTTGAACCACCAGCACAAAGAGCACCAGAAGGTACATGGAAATTCATATGCTGTAATGCCTATCTTAAAAAGTGTATTAATGGAAGGGGATTGTATAATTTGTGACCAATTTTATAATTTATAATTTATAATTTGGATCCCTTTAAATTATTCCTTACAGACATATAATGTACCTGTATTTGCAGAGTAGTGAGTGTATAAACATTGAATGATTATTCTTTGCTTTTGGTAAGATTGTTAGTCTTACATATCTAGATAGGATTGGATTGTAAGTCTTACATATCTAGATAGGATTGGATTGAAATGTATGAGGTCCTTAGGTACTCATACTAATGAGATTTAACAGCAGATTATAAAACTTCAAGTTTGTTTTGTCAGTTTTAGCAGTAGGAGTTGAAATGAGCTTTTCTATGCCATTGAAAACAAACAGGTTATTAAATTTAGTGTTTCTTTAGTATTTTAATTGTTTCAAGTCAGAAGTCATTGAAATTAATAAATGGTGAATAAAATAATAATTCATTTTAGATACCTTATTTTTAATATCACAGATACTTTTGGCATACACAAAACCTTGAGATGCTTGTGTTATTTTCGTACTCATCCTTATAGACTTGATTAATGATAGAACATGTATACCTGTACATATAATTCTATTAATGTTCAGTTGAAACATATTCAACTTGATAATATCAAAGATATAATGAATGTAAAATATGAAGTGCTGTACAAAATGTATACTTTTATGTGTTTAGATTGATTGCATAGAGGCACTGATACATGATCCAATCGGTAAAATGTAGGTACATGTATAAGACCAGCTAAGACCTATTTCTTAAATGGTTTGTAATGTTATATTGCACAGTTGCTGCACCTGCTCCTGCACAGCCTTCAGGTCCCACTGCTATGCCAGAACAACCTCCCAATCAGATTCTGTTCTTAACCAATTTACCAGAAGAAACCAATGAGATGATGTTATCTATGTTGTTCAATCAGTAAGTAGTAGCAAATATATATTTATATATGTGTGTATACTGTGCTGTTTTTGATTCACGTGCATTTAATTTTCGAAATTAAGAATGGTTCTTTGAATGTAGCAAAGTCACACATCTTTGGTTTGTAAGAAGCTCTTTGGGATGTCATTTATGAGAATTTCTGATTCAGTCCATAAATACAACTATACATGTTGTTTTGAATGAATTTTCCACTAGAAAGAAAGTCAAAATTTTCCTATATTGAAAGAAAACGCATTTAATAAAACAGCATTATTTATGCAGATCTAGAACAGTGATGTAATTTCAAGTATTATGGAGTAAAAGAATTACTTCCTAGAGTTGACAAGAAGGAACAAAAATGCATTCTGTTTAAAACCATATCTTTATTCCGCTTCTCTATTTGTCCGATTGCAGATAAAAAATTGGTGAAGCCCCATAATGGGTCATGTTCTGATGAACTCTGATGATGTTTCAGTCACTGAAACTGTTATTTTCCATAGACAATCAATGACTCAGCTAGGCATGTGCATGATGCAATATGTAAAAAAACACTGTTCAAGAACTACCTTGTAGGTCACGCGATGGAGATATTAATTTTATTCCTAGGTTTTTGTAGCCATTTCACTGATTAGCTGAAAATTACAGTTCACCAGAACATGACCTCATAAGGAGTTTCGCCAGATCTTTATCCCCAATGGGACAAATAGAGAAACTGAAAAAACATATTGCGCAAAAATGCAAATTAATTGTTGTTGCTAAAATATATCTATATATCCAATTTGACGGGAAGGTTGGTTCAGTAGTATTGCAGTGAACTTCATATCTGAGGAGCCAAGTTTGATTCCGTCTATTGGCACATGTTTTACGGATGTGATTTACCATCCTCTATCACTTAATGTGTTCTTTAGATAACACATTGTAAGTTGAGGCCCATTCTTGTGGTATACATTGGCATGTAGAGTCTGGTGGATACGTAGTACAGGATGACTATCATGAAACACTAGATGGGTGTGGTCACCATATAAATTGGGGATTTCAATAACAGCCGACACCTGGCGAAATACTGGTGCTTCCAAGGCAAGGACAGAAATTGTCCGTTTGAATTTCCTCTGATCTCAAATTTACTACTCGCATTCACATATACTGTGCTCAAAATGATATGCCTCAAATTTTCTAAATCATATCCTCAAATAATTCTTATTGAAAAACCTGAAAATAAGTGCAATAATCTTGAAGTGAAGTAAAACAAAACAAAATAAGACAGAGAAAAATCTACATACAGCTTTTGGAATATAAATTTTACAGTATTTTGTATTTTTTAAATGTTGACCATGAAATAGTAACATCTTCTACCCTTGCATTTTTCCTCCATTGCTAGAGATTTTGAATTGAAGATGTCTGGTGTCAACAATTTGTGTTGAGCTTGATCTCTTGCATAACATGAGATCAAGCTACCATCAAACTTGTTTGGTTTGTAGACATTGGTATTACTTCTTTCCTTGGAATTGGTTGCTCTCATTTATGACACATATTCCCATTGTCTGGCGTTTTCATTTGAAACATTAATATTTACTTTGTGGCCTGAAACTACCTTTATTTTCTCCTTGATTGAGATTTTTGTGTTTGACTGACACATCCCATCAAGGTAAGCTTTGTTGTGATTGATGACACTGTATTTAAGCCACTGTGGCTCAGCACATGAGCTGCTTGGCTTATGGTTGGAAGGTTTTGGGTTCAACTCCTGCTATAAAATGATAATCAATGAACCAAAGATGATTATTTTCAGGGGACATCTGTGGAATTTATTTTCCTAAGAAGATCCCTGTCTATGTACTGATTGCATATTCTGTAGATGTATGTACAGAAGCATCGTCAGATTAGCAATCAGTTATTTCTGACAGGTTTTCAAATGAAGACCAATTCGATTTTTAAGGGTTTCGTCCAGAATAGAACTACATGTGTATTGTCTGTAAATAATAATAACTGAATTGGTTTTGTCTTGCAGATTTCCTGGATTTAAAGAAGTGCGATTGGTTCCTGGCAGGCATGATATCGCTTTTGTTGAATTTGAAAATGAAGTGCAGTCAGGGGCTGCTAAGGACGCTTTACAAGGATTTAAAATAACACCAACTAATGCCATGAAAATTTCATTTGCCAAGAAGTAGTTGATCTGATTTTATCATAAGTGATCAAGCATGTCATCAAACAATTTGCAAACCCAAAAGATCATAACTATGTATAATCATGTCATGTTGTCATACATACATTGTCTCGTACATTTTGTTGCTGACATAGCACCTTCGTCAGATTGTTTTCTATTGTTTTGACTGACATTGCACAAGGTCAGGTTTTTAGATGTAGTAATTTTATATACTATTTTTTGTTGTAGAATACTGGAAAAGATTAAAAAGAAAATACTCATTTTCAGTAATTGAGTGGAACTTTGAAATATTGCATCATTTTCAGTATTTTGAACAACTCTGCATTTCATTCACTTTCAAGTTACATGTCAAGCTGGCATTTTCCCACTCTGTCGAATATGTACATTTCATAGAAAGTGATTTTGAAGTGCATTCTCTAGTAATAAACTTGAGAAGTTATTTTTCAGTTTTTGTTTTGAGGTCAGAGGACTGTTTTTGATGTATGATTAATGAACCTGATATGCCTAAGTTGTTTTTTGGTTTGGTGTTATGGAGTAATAAGAAGGTTTGGGGTGACGAAGTGGTTAATGATTTCGATTTGATCGATGCCCGAGCCTTGTCTGTTTGAGTGGTGAGTAACACTGATTACTCAGTGTGGTTAAGGGAGAGTTATTAAGCTGGTTTTTCCTAGCCATTAGTGAACCTGGTGTGGTGGCATAATTAATGAGCCTGGTGTGACCGAGTAGATAGTGAACCTGGTGTGACTTACAAAACAAGAGTGCTGAGAGAATCAGGTGTGGTCGTGTGGTTAGGGTTTTAGTAGTCACAATTTTTAGCTAGCTTTGACGATTGTTCAAAGAGCCACTCGTAATACCCCTTGTTGTCATCATCTTTGTCGTCTGTAGACAAAAACTTTAACCTGGATCATAACTTTAGAACCATTAGAGACATGGCTTTAATAATGAAATGGTGTATTCTTTGTGCCAGAACCTTTTATTGGGTACCAAAATCTTGTGATATTGGCCTTGAAGTTTGACCTACTTTTAAAATTTCTTAACCTTGGTCACAACTTATGAACAATAAGAGGTGGAGCTTGTATATTTCAGTTTAGTTCTACTCGATTCAGAGTATATGTGGATACTCCATGTTTGGATGTATGATTAATGAACTTGATGTGGCTAAGTTGTTTTTGGTTTGATGTTACTGAGTAATAAGAAAGTTTGGTGTGACCAAGTGGTTAATGAGTCCGATTTGACCGATGCTTGAGTATTGTCTGTTTGAGTGGTGAGTAACACGGATTACCCAGTATGCTGGCTTTTCCTAGCCATTAGTGAACCTGATGTGGTGGCATAATTAAGGAGACTGGTCTGGTGTGACCGAGTAGGTAGTGAACGTGGTGTGACTTACAAGACGGTGATTCTGGTGAGACAGAGTGCTGAGAGAGTCAGGTGTGGCCATGTGGTTAGGGTTCTAGTTGCCACAATTTTTAGATGGCTGGGACGAATGTCCAGAGAGCTATTGTGATACCCCATCCCCCTTGTTTCATAACTTTAGAACCATTAGAGACGGGCCTTTAATAATTATCATGTATATTCCTTGTGCCAGTACCTTTCATTGGATACCAAAATGTTTTACCTTGTGACCTTGGCCTTGAAGCTTGACCTACTTTTAAAAAACACTAACCTTGGTCATAACTTATGAACAGTATGAGATGGGGCTTGAATATTTCGTGTGTGTATTCTTTTCAACCAAACCTTTCATTCTGTATCAAAATTTTTTTCTGACCTTGACTATTGATCAATTATAAAAATAATTCATATGTGTATTCCTTGCAACAAGACCTTTGTCTTCCAACAACTCTTGTTAATCCCCGAAATTTAGTTCTACTCAGTTCAGAGTATACGTGGATACTCCATGAAATTGCGAAGGTATTATTGTGTTAATGACATTATGATTTGGAGGGATGACTCCCATTTTGAGGTACTAAATTTTAAGCTTATTGCAACCAAAAGTGTGGTTTAATTGTATGGTTGACATGTCTGTTGAGGAGAAGTGATTCGCGAGTCAGGCGTGACTTGGTGGTTAGTAAACCTTTGGTGTGAAAGAATGATTTTAAAAGGAATCTGATACAACTTTGTGGTAAGGGAACTTGGTATAGTCCCTCCCTGCTAAGGATTAATAGAATCTTTCACCAGTTCGCGAATTCCATCCAAATCTTGGACATTTAGATGGAATCTCGTTAACCCTCCTTCAAAAACATGATAGATTCTATTAATTCTGAACACGCCCAACCTATTACACACGTGATTATCTTTTATATGACTCTTCGTAAAGACTGGACAACAGTATTGGGTTTGCACTTTGAAACAAAGGATTACACCTTATGCCGCAAGTCTAGACCGAGAACTGAACAGTGATTACCACTGCACCACACAAGATTAATTGTTTGTTTTTAAATCATCTCAATTGTGCATGTAAAGGATTTAATTATCGAGAGTATTAATTGAAATGGAAAGCCGTATCAATGAGTGCAATAATTTTCAAGGGCTCTTTCATTGAATTAATTAATGCCGTTACTTCTTGAATGGTGCACTATTACATTCAATTAGAAGGCTCTTTCTATATGGCGCTCCGTACTCGCCTCCCCAAACTACTGTGACGGATTCGGCTAGCGACCTGGATTGGTTCAGTGGTTGAAGCGTGGGCACGGTAAGAAGAATGTCTCTGGTTCAGAGTCGGTCACATCTTTTTCTTCTGTTTGTCACATTTGGTGAAGAGGGATCCTACTCCTTGTGAGCTGCACTGGTGGTTTGTGTGTCAAGAGGGATTACAAACTTTGTATTGTATGTTTTGGATTCCATAGTTGGAAATTTCTGGCAGCTTCTGGACTGCTATTCATTTAATAGCACCGTTTCTCTTTGAAATCAGAAGTTTCGGTCTCGAGGAGGGGCGGTGGATTCTTGGGAAGTACTCCGGACAATGTATTATCTTCTGGATCCGCCGTCTGTGCATAAGTTTTAACGAGCTTCGACGTTGGCTCAGTGCTTAGAAAACATTTAGCTTGCAGTGCAGAAGGTCCCAGCTTCGATTCTGAGTCTCGCACATACGGTTGCAGGGATCTTGGGCCTCCATGTTACAACATAACTCGATGTCCGCTATGGAAAGCAACTTAGAAACTTTACTATAAAACCGATCTCTTCAAGAAATCTTATTAAGCCGACGTGGCCGAGTGGTATCGCTCTCGCCTCATGATCGGGAGGCCGGGGTTTGAATCCTGCGCTGGTCATGCCGGTGTCCTGTCTTTCGGATGAGGCCCCGTGTCGTGGTGTAGATGGCACGTTAAAGATCCCTCACTGCTTCGGGTGGGTCCGTTGCAAGGTAAAAATTTGTATGCCCACATCAGGCAGATGCCGTCACCATATACGTGAAATATTCGTGGTGTTTTGTTAAACAAAAATCAATCGAGAAATCTTATTCATTTGGGTGAAACAACGACCTCTTCAGGAAATATCCATCGCAAATCTTTTAGGATGGACTAATTAGTTTCAAGACAAATAGTATACAGTGCTGGCAATGAATGTATACCTACATACACCACACTGGCATACATATATAATATATATATAATATAATATATATATAATATATATATATATATATATATATATATATATATATATATATATATATATATATATGAAAAAATCAAGAGAACAAAACTTTCAAATGACAAATAATCCTTGAAATAAATATTTCCTAATAAATATTAACACATAAATCCTTTGTTGCTCCTCTGTATTGAATATATCAATAAATCAAGATGTATTTGTGAAAATACCCACGACAGCAACAAAGTCCAAATAAGGTACATTTTGAAATGTAGGTCAAAGCTTACGGTCAAGGTCATGAGGTCAATGACGTAGGGTTTTATTGGTGGAGTATGCATTCCAAATATGAACTCTCTGTCTCTCACGGTTTTAAAAGTTATGGCGAACGTTACAACAGACTGACAAAGAAACAAACAGGCAGACGGGTAACAAGAGGCCCATGGGCCACATCGCTCACCTGAGCATCTAACTGCCTAAAGAGAAAAGCAGAAAGGTATCTATAAACTTCTTGTATCTTTCAGTATTAATAAATATTCATGAAAAGAATGAAAAATGTATAAGTGTGTTGTATGGAATTAGGGTTTGGATTTTGATACTATTTTAATACTATTATGTTAGTGAACTTAGCGTCAGTGGACTTTTTTTGACACGAGGAACAAAAAATTACCTGGCTTGAAAGTAGAGACTCCAGTTGTTTCTAGAATGATAATTGGCCATTTTCAGAGATTGATTGATTGAGTATTGTATTATGTCACTCCACGATTATTTCACGTATATGGTGACGGCATCTGCCTGATGCATTGCATACAAAGGGATCTTTTACGTGCCACGCCTACCGTGACACGGGACCTCGATTTTTACTGTCTCATCCGAAAGACAGAACGCCGGTGCGCCCAGGGAGGGAGTCGACCCCGGAACCTCTTGATCACGAGCTGAGCTTATCCATTAGACCACACCGGCTTCATTTTCAGAGAAGAGAAGACCGAAGTGGGCCAATATCGCTAACGTAAGACATAAAAACATTGCACATAAAAGTGCTCCCCACTATACATTTTTGCAATCTTCAAAAATTCATGAAAATTTTTAGATTTTATGAAGGCGCGAAGCGCCCGAAATGAAATATTAACTATATGATAAGGTTGAAGTGAGATATAATAATGCATTCTTCCAATTCAGCGTAAATCAACATTTTTGGAAGAATGCATTATTATATCTCACTGAGATCTTAGAAATATAATCAAAGATTAAAATTTTGTAAAAATTCTTTCAAAAAAAAAAAAAAACAAACAAACAAAACAAAACAAAAAAAAAAAAAAAAACCAAAAAACAAACAAACAAACAAACAAACACCCCCCTCCCCCAAACCATTCCTTTTCTATATTCTGGTTAACATGAACACTTCAGTGCATCAGAAGTCAACCATAGGGAACATATTGATGAAAACCTGATGCTATTTTGTATGACGTCGTGGAAGGGGAAATTTATTTTTACAGGTTTACAACTGATTTAAACTGTGTACATGTTGATGTTGCTGTTTAGTGAAAGATTAATAGAAGAACAAGTATTGTAACCTGCTCTTTGAAGGCATCCAGCTTGTCAGTGGAGACTATGTAATGTGAACCGAATGTTTATTCCACTGAATTATTGTAGAGGGGTAAAAAGAAATTTGTGTCTTTGTATATATGTGTTGGAAGCTAAAGGGATTGATGTGCCTGATTCTGCCGTCTTATGGATAGAGGAGGTCTGTTGGGTATATGACAACTATGTTATGGATGGTTTTTGTAGTAAAAGATGAGGCGGAATCGCAGACGACGTTGTTGTTGGGTCGGCCAGTTTAGCTATTGTAAAATGTCGCTAACGGAGTTGTGTTACGGAATCTATTAGTGACATATCTGGCCGCCCTACACTGCACCATTTCATGGTTAGGATCCAATGTCTAACTGTGTTATGTTCTTATTTTGGTCTTACTAATGACCGATAGGCTCTTTCTATAATTTCTGGGTAGACAATTTTAAGATTACGTTTTAGGAAATTTAGTTGTTTTGATGTTGTCAGTTTGTTTCATTTGAGGTTACTCTATAGTGTTACGCCTATATATTTGGTTGATGTTTCTGTTTCCAGTGTATGGCCACGTAAGATGTAATCGTGAGTTATGGTGCGTTTTAGATGTCACTCTGAGGACTGTGCACTTATCGGGGTGAAATGACTTAAGCCAGTCCTTCTCCTGTCTGGCAGCAGCATTTAGGGCACTTTGCAAAAGTTTGGTATCATCGACAGATTTGATGTTCCTGTATATGATACTGTCATCTGCGAACAGTCGTAATGCCGAGTATTGAAGGTACCCGTACCCGTGGAAGTCGTTAATGTATATTATGAGAAACAGAATTGGCCCAAGGACTGTGCCCTGAGGGGCCCCAGATATTACTTGAATTTTGCTGGAATGTATCCCCTCAAGGAACACAGTCTGGGACCTAAGAGATAGAGAGTCCTGTATCCAGAGCAGGGTGTCGTTTCTTATACCATAATAATTAAGTCGTTTATGAGGGACCTTGTTAAAGGCCTTGGAAAAGTCCATCACAATGATATCTGTCTGTATGTCTTGTACAAAGGATGATAATCGTGTTTCACATGATCTGGTGGAGCGGAACCTGTAAGTCATAAAGTTTAAAATGTGTTTCGAGATGTTTCATCATGTTACTGGAAGTGATGTGCTCGCAGTGCTTACAGAGTATGTAAGTCAGGGATACAGACCTATAATTGATGACATTATGATTGTTTCCCTTTTTATCGATTGGACAGACGTTTGCATGTTTCCAGTCACTAGGGACTTCGAAAGATGTCAGTGATTTCTGAAAGAGGAGTTGTATAGCTGGTGTGACCTCAGTGCTAAGTTCTTTCAGCACCCTACCATTTATCTGGTCTGGACTCAGAAGCCATTAGTATCATTACAGTGGTTCTGAAGAAGATTTTCAAAGAGGGGTACCCTCTGAGATTTATTTTAACCATGGTGGTACCACCTATCAGCGGATTTGGACGAGATGAACAAATTTGGTAAAGGACATAAAGTACTTTCTGTATACCATGTTTCATTAAAATCCATTGAATCTTTCCAGAGTGTAATTTGCTAATGTGAAAAAATAACCCATCCTTGTACATTTTTTGCAATCTCAAAAAATTTATGAAAATCCAAAATATTAAAATTTTGTCAAATTAAAAAAAAAATTAAAAAAAATTATTAAATAATAATAATTCTTTACTATATTCTGGCTAAAATAAGATTTCAGTGCATTGAGTCAACCATAGAGAAAACATTGATGAAAACCATGCTATTCTGCATGAAAATGTTAAAGTCCGGTGAAATGTTAAAAAAGCGTCGGTAATTATTTATCCCATTTCAATAAATAGAAAAAAAGTTGAAATATACATTCCCCTAGATAGCTAAGATGCCAGTAGTTTCAACATCAATACAGTGGTTTTGGAGATTTTCAAACAGGGGTACCCTCTGCAACTTATTTTTAGCCATGGTGGCACAACCTGTCTGCAAATTTAGACGACATGAACAAACTTTGTAGAGGACCTTTAGTACATCATAGTGCCTAGTTTCATCAAAATCCTTCAAGCAGTTCTGAAGAAGTCAAAAATATTAAAAGTTTTCAGACAGACGGACAGACAAAAAGTAATCAGAAAAGCCTCACTTGAGCTTTCAGCTCAGCTGAGCTAAAAACAAAATGTCCCTGATCTTATCAATCAAGGGGCATACAAAATGACAAATAGGTGTGAAAATGACCAAGTCCAAAAAAGACGTTAACAAGAGCAACACCTAGCGTGGCATAATGCACCCGTCACTTAGTTTGAAGGGATGAAATTTTAAAATATGGAAACATTCTCCCTTTGCCACCAATTCTGTGCAATATTCAAATCCGTGCAATGGTTAACAGTTATGAATCGGACAAAGATTTACCTATTATATGCACTGTGACCTTGTCCTTACAGATATAACCTTGGTTCAAGCTCATGACTAACTCTTGGATCCTGGGCAACAATTCTGTGAAATATATTACTCAAATCCATGCAAGGGGTAAAAAGTTATAACCCAGACAAATAATCATATGCAGTGACTTGTTCTTGAAGATAGGAAATTGATTCAAGATCACGACACAACCCTTGGGTCCTGGGCAACAATTCTATGAAGTATTATTCAAATCCATGCAAGGTGTAAAAAATTATGGCCTAGACAAGAAGTTAATAAACATAATCACTGTCACCTTGACCTTGCAGATATGACCTTGAAAATATATAGCGTTCATCTTCCAGTCATAAGAAATAACTGTGCAAAATGTGAAAGTTCTAGCATAAAGAGTTTGGTCTGTACCTTGTTTAGAAATTGCATTCTAAAAACTTTGCTATTTTTGCCCAGTAAATGACTACCATTTACCTTGATATTGAAAATCAATAGGGTTCGTCCTCATGCCATAAAAAATAAGAGTACCAAGTTTGAAAGTGCTAGTCTAAACAGTATGGTCTATATTATGTTAACAAGATGCAGACAGACCCACGGAACAACAACGCCATACCATAATACATCCGTCTATGATATAAAAAACACAAAAAAATTTATTTCATCAGGTAATCAAAACTAAAACACTTCCTTAGACACACTAATAGATCACTTGCATTCAGTTTGATGATCTGTGCAACCAGTCAGAAGTCTGTAAAAGAAAGGTAGCCTCTGGGAGTCCACACCTTGATGGATCTGGTTGAAAACAGCTACATTTTTTGGGGACCTTGAGCACTTCATCCTTACCAAGTACATGTACCAAGAAATTTATAACATTCGTTTTGAAGTAGACATGCATCGTCATTAAATGCTAGTAGTATACCCTCCCCTCACACCCTTTTCTTCAATCTTAACATGAGGTGTTTTTGAAACACAAATGCCCCCGGCGGCAACAAAGTCCAAATAAAGCAAATTTTGTAATGTTCTGTGTCTTGATTTCACACCCCATAAAAATACACGTCACATATGAAAGCCCTACTTTTTATGATTCAAAAGTTGTAACCACTGCTAACGTTTTTGAAATGTAGGTCAAAGGTCATGATCAACCTCATGAGGTCAAAACTTATTGTAGCGACATAAAGGTTTTGTCAAAAGGAACAAGAATGTGAAATATGAAAACCCTACCCTCTTACGATTCAAAAGTTATAACCAATATTGATGTTTTTAAAATGTTGGTCAAAAGCCTTGAGGCTAATGACCTTGTTGTAATCTGAAAGAGTTTTCTTAGTGGAGTATACATGCCAAAAATAGAGTCTCCATCTCTCAAGGTTCATAAGTTATGTCAAAGGTTAAAGTTGACAACAGACAGACAGGACAAAAAGAATATACCCTTGATCTATCGATCTGGGGGCATAATGAAAAAATTCCTAGAAATTATGTCTGTATTCTATTTTTGTCCAATTACAATAATATCAGTAAAAATACACAAAATCAATGCCTCATAGCAACCTACAAGGGAAAAATCCAAGAAATTCCCCCCATAAATGCAAAAATTCTGTTTTTGATTTGAATGAAAAGAAGGATCTTGATTCTTGCATTCTTTTTCCACACTCAAATACCATTAATTTTAAACTCCATGCAACCCTTTTGAAAGAGAAGTTTTGCAAAAACAAAAAGCAAAATCTTTTTAGAGGTTCTACAGTACTACAAGTGTAACATTACCGATCAATATATGTTGGGCAGTTTAGGAGAAGAAAATGTAAAAGTGTATCGATGGACACATATGCCAGTAAAAATAAAAATGGTATGAATATGCAATATGACCCCCCTCTCACAAGCAGAGGAAATGTACAAGACATCAGCTCTTATAACATTTGATCCTACAAGCTAAAACAGAAATCGTGAGATTATACAGGCGTAACTGAAATGACAACAAAAACACTTTTTGAAACATGATGAATTTTAATACTTGCACAACAAAGTTTGAGAACTGTCTTTGATTGTACCTTATGATGTACAATTTAATGATAATAGACCAATTACTCTAGAGTTATAATTGTAAACTATTAAACAGTAATCATGATAACAAGTAACTTTGTTATGTCTACAAATAAACTAAAATAAAACGTAACCATACCGAAGTCAGGAGTTCAACATAAACAGTGTATAGCATTGTAGAACTATTCCCTCTTTATTAATAAGTAGAAAAGACAATTACTATCAAATTTACAATTAGATTATCAGTCAACAACTTCCTACCTTCCTAATCTCCACCCATATATATTGCTTCTTTATTGACTAAGATATCAAAATGTACTACAATACAGAATGGAAGCATTTCATACATGCCTATTTACTCAGTTTTTATAATTACGATCAACACATTCTACAATAAATTCACTTCAATGAATTTATCTTACCATGCAGCAAGTGATTCTTTGTACCAAAAAAAATTAAGCTCATCTCAATGCGCAGATGAAATTCAAATGGGAAGCTGAAATATATACTGACATGTACACAAGATATCACACTCGATATTTTGGCAATGAAATATACACAACTTCTTGTACAATAGATGGAGAAACTGATATAGTGAATGAAAAAAATTAATACAGAGTAGTTAGTAACTCTCTAAGAGGACAGGGTTTCACAAAAGGGCATATGCCTGGACTAAGCTATTGCAATCCTAAGGTTGTATGTATTCTGAAATTTTTCATAATTCTTTTTGATTCAATAGCATTGTAAGTCTGATCAATTTTTAGAATAAAGTTCCATTTATTTGTAAATTTTGATACTTTGTAAAATCCTAATAAATGACTCAACTTAAGACTGACTTGGCTTTTTTTAAATCAAGGCATACAACCTTTTTTGAAACTTGGTGCAAAAGTTTAATTTGTTCACCTTTGATGTACATAAATAAAGAGTAAAACAACACTATAAACAAAACTGCTGTTTAAATAAAATTAATTTTATATACATGTATATATAGCTCGGTTCAAAAGAATAGAGGTTTCCAAACAGTCAATAAATAGGAGCTATGAATGTGTGAATTCTTAATCACAAAGGTAGTAATACTCTACATCCCTGTAATCTTAACAAATAATAAGTCATTTACAGAGCTAACAATCATAACAAGAAAATATAGCACTTATTAGATATAACAAGTAGATAAAATGACACTAGCAGCAAAAACTAATAACACCATTTACTATAGTGACTCACCACAAATGAATGTGTGCTGTGACCTTATAGAATCTTATTTTCACAAAAAAGTACAACGGTTAACAGGTAGTAATATTAGAAATTATCTCACAAAGAAAATCACAAACATTATGACAAAAAGATACTGAGTTCAGACAAACATACTTTGAAATATTCCATTTAAATTATTTTTTAACAAAAGATTATCATATTTATTCGAAGGGATTTGAATTAAAAAATGAGAACAAAATAGCAGTAAGTAGTTTCCAAAGCCATAAAACATCTATATATCACAGATGTAACTTGTGCGTAAATATGAATTTAACAAGCCGTGTTTTTGTATTTATCTATTTTCCAATGTCTTGAAAGTAGTCACTGGAAAGAGGAATTGTTTGTTCAAAGATTATAAAGAGACAGTATTTCCACAATGCTTCCCTTGTAAAAGATCTTGCTAAAAGTCACAAATTAAAGAGGATGTGATATCTTGTGATAAAGGTAAGAATCTATCACTTTAAATCATTAAAGAAAAGCCTTTCTACAAATGGAATTTCCCCATTGAACATTGCAATGATATATTGTTATTTCAACATGATACCCAATGCTTCATTTGGGCAACTTCAAATGCTTTCTAACTTCTTGTTCATAATATGTATCAAGTCTATTAAAAAGCAAACAGATAGAACAAAGTCACTAAACAATATACAGTGCATGTACTTCGCCTAACAAAACAAGTAAGCCATAATTATACTATGTATATAAAGTGGTACCTTTTTAAAAGCCAAGGCAGATATTTCTAACAATTCCTGAAAAAAAATAATGCAACTGAATCTAAAATGATTTTACACAGGAGCAGAATTCCAGAAATAGCTCTAATTTAGATCATATAAAGATAAGAAACAGGTATATATATAAGAGTATCAAAATTAGATATAAACTTATTTGAACCGGTATTATATATATATTGCTGTACATTGCATTGAAAACTTTAAGGTCACTTTATGCTTTCTTTTTCCATAAACATGTTGGTGATATATGATATGGAGCATTACAAATATTGAAATAAAAATATTTCTGTTTTTGTTTTATAAAGATGAAAAAGAATTATTTAGTGAATATATGTTATTTAATTATATATATATATATATATATATATATATATATATATATATATAAGAAACAATAAGTTGATATGACAAAAGTGCCTGCAAATGTAGTACTCCTTTTTGCACTTTCCCTATATAACACTTTATTATCATGATAAGAATCTTTGTAATTTTATGCATCTACAAGTTTTGGTGCTTTAAAAGTAATTTCTGATTCAATTTCCATATATTGCACATGTATAAAACCACCCTAGATTCAGTTGCTTCATTCCAGTATAATGCAATCAACTTGATCACAGACTTTCAAATTTACATTTCAACAAGAAACTTTGAAACAACTGTATACTATTTTATAAACAGCATATCTGTAATATTTTGTAAACTTTCAGATTTCATATAACTTACGATATTGTTACACTGTATTATGGTCAATTCTCACATATAACTTCTTTCCAAAAACTTTAACAATTCCGAGATGTAATACCGACTAAATTAAAAGATAAAATACAACTATTCCATTCTTCAGAATATCTTTTCTCACTCAAAGTATATTAGAATTTTCCTTCATTTGAACCTTAGATTTTTTCAAACAAGATAGTCATTCAGAATAGCCCCATTTCAATACATAATGGGACATTCTTTTCTATAAACAAGTGCTGAACATACCACCAACTTGATTCTACAAATTACCAAAAACATTTCAACACCATACGCAAAATACAAGACATGTCATGTCCAACGATACATGAGGTGGAATATCCATCTATAATCCATAAAACATGTATTACACTGTCTATATTCATCCAAGTTCACCTCTGTTAATCTTCCAATTGTTGAAATTTGAAGACCTAGGAAATGTGCTTTTTGACGAATTTGAGAATTTCTTGTTATTAACAAATTTTCTCACATTTTTATATTTTGTCAAAATTGCAGTTGGAATGAGCTTGAAGTGGGATTAACAACAAGATAGATTATTAACTAAGAGTTCTTTTCCATGTTCTTTTTATATACTAAATATTTTTACATAAAAATAAAATTCCTTGAGGGAATTTGCTACCTAGCAAGTCAAACATTATAAAATCATTCTGATAAAAATACTTTGTCAATGCCACAGTTTGTAGAAGCAGCTTAATAAATAAGATAATAATATAAAAAAGAAATCTACAGTTACTTCTATACTAGAATTGCTGGCAGGACTGTGCAGGGCGTGTCATTTTGTTATGCAAGTATGAAGTCTCTCCAGAATTTGAATAATTCCAAATGGATGACAAGTAGGTAGCGTTAATAGTCACTGCAGTGTGAAATGAAAGACTAGGCTTCATCAAACTTCCGAGCCATTGCTTTGTTAAACTGAAGTATTTAGCAATACACATGTATAGCTGCACCAGAGTGGCCCTTTGTCCTGGATGAGTAAATCTCACACAGTTCTCCCTAAATCCTGCTGTAACACTGAATAAATCCCTGTTTCATACATCTATAAAATCTTCACAAACAGTATACATTTGAATCCTCTACATTAACGACACTTGCGTCTCATTCCTATCTCAAAGCACATTCCCCATGTCTCTGTTCTCTTCTTTTCCCTTACTCTCCTTCCTTAGCAGGCTGTGGTGCTGTGGCTCCGTCACAAAACTCACATAGCATATCACGAAATCTGCCCCATGACCTTTCTGGAATGGTTACGGCAGTGCGATAATTTGCTCTGACCTAGAAAAACAAGTGTGATTACAGAACCTATTTTACAAGAGATTTAATGTAGACAAACCCAAATACAAATATTAGATCATATAAAAACAGATATGTATGAAAGTAGAAGACAGTTGTCAACTGACTGAAAAATGTTAAATTTGCTCTCTTACGATACAGAAAGGTGATCACTTAAGTGGGATAGTGTTTGTTCATTTACTGTGTAATGAACACTTTGTCACTGAATTCATATACTCATTTGGCCAAGTGCTTCGCTCATGACCAAGAACTCCCAAGTTTGAGTTCTATCTAAGGCTCATCAGGGTCCTCTGTCAAGTTAGATGTAGCACTTAAAAGATCTTTCCTTACTTCTGTACTTTCAAATGCATAGGTATATATTTCTCTAAATTGAAATTAGCCAGAAATACTCAAGTAATGAGAGTTCAATTTGAAAATATTGAAAATTCAAAAGGTTGTTGCAAGAAAAGAAAGTATCAGTAAAACTGAGGGATACTCCCGGAACTGCAGTTATATTAATAATGCAGAAAATTGATGACTCAATTCATCTACAAAAAATCAGTGATGGATGCTCTGAGAAGCACAGCAATAATGAAAGAAATGAATGACTTAATATATAGGGAATCATTGTATTAATTGAGGACGATTTCAAATCTCAATGTATCATATGGATATCCAATTGAGTCGACTGTAGAACAACAAATGATCAAAGTATCTTAAACTAAAATGAGTAAGTCTGACCTTGATTAGTTATGAAATAAAACTTTTTATTGTGACCTTGACCATTCAGAAATGACCTTGAGTGATCTTTCTCCAAAAGATTTTAACCTGAATAATATTTTGGTGAAGTATGATCAAATTCTGATGAAAGGTGCAGGAGATATAAGTACTTCATGGCATTTTAAGTCAGAGTTAATAAGTGACCTTGACCTTTCAGAAATGACCATGAGAGACTTTTGTCCAAAAGCCCTTAACCTAACATAAATAATATTTTGGTGAGGTATGATCAAATTCTGATGAAAGGTATAGGAGATATGAGCTGGGACGGACGGACAGATGGACAGTCGAACAGACACGACAGTGACTATATGCTCCCCCAAAATTTTTCGGGGAGCATAAATTAGCAAGTTGCAATTTCACAAATTATGTCTTATTTTATCTCTATAAGGCCAATTAAACTTAATAGGTAGATTTTCATCCAACCTCGTGAAAATATATGGGGGGGGGGGGGGAATTTATTTTTTATAATTTATTTTCAAATATTGTCTTTGAATCATTAAAATTCGAAGCAAACCCGCTTTTCTTATCGGTTATGCCGGCAACAACTCTCACGACAGCGAAAACCATCGTCAACTACCGGAAATGGCGATATGTATATAAACTGAAACGTATATCGGATGCGGACCCGAATTAAAATACCGGAATTCAGACGCGCCGGATTTGTTTGAAAAATAAATAATTCTGGGGCGGGTCGATTTTTTAGGGGCGGGCGGGGATGAAAATCTACCAATTAATTTTAATTGGCCTAATTACCTTGTCTAATATTAACGATATAATTCTATTAAAATCATAATCCGAAGTTTCAATTGCATTAATGTTGAAATACATAATTTAAAGTGTTTAGAAGACATCTGTAAAGGATTCTTCAGTGGTCACATAGTTCCTTAATGTGCTGATGTGTGAAAATGGTAAATTTTTTAAACAAGATAAGCAAGTGATGATTTTTTTTTTTTACAGGTCAGTAATATCAATATGCTTATGCCTAGAAGTATGGAAGAAACATCTGATCCAGAATCCAAGACAAAATATGTTTTACATATCTGATATGTTCAAAATTATTTCTGTTGGTTGAAGCACTTTATTCAATGTTTCGGCCAATGGCCTTTATCAAGATGACTCACTTAAACAATTGTTCACAATCTATTTCTTTCTACATCTACACAACTAAAAATTAAAAATTGAAATACACGTGTATTCTATCTTGATGTCACTATAAAATTACTTCGGAAAACAGGGCACCCACACCCTTTTGGGGGACTGGTACCCGTACCCTTTGAATGGGGATTTTACGCAGCATTTTCAGGCCGATGGGAAATTTTTAATAACTCAATGTTTCCTTAGTAAATACGATAAATAAGCAAATGATATCTGATTTAGCACATTTTCTTTTATTAACCAATCCAATACATCAAACATTCAAAATTTCATTTCACAATTTTAGCATTTTACATGTGATTCTGTGTTAGTGTGTATTACATTTAGATTGAGAGCTCCCCCCTGTCTCCATTTTGTCTAACTGAGACTCAGGGTAAGATTCAGACTCAAAGTTTTCCCCTTTTTTTGAAACATCTGGGCATGGGGCATGTACCTCTGCACTATCAACTTTTTGTTGTTTGAACAGTATGTTGAGCTTTTTACAGTCAGTACTAATACTTTAAGTAATTTTTTTTTCGGTAATTGTGACTATTATGTGACATGATTTAGAAAATGAAAGTACAGTCCACTGGGTAGAACTATCGCTACTGACGTCATTTCACACACAGGTTTGACTTGCAGTTCAATCCTTGTTCAATACTGTAAGAATTTGCTTATCTTCAAATAATATGGGAATTTTGTTATATCAAAAAACCCATTTGAGAAAATCAATATTAAATTGATTACAACAAAAAGCATGTAAGTTACAACCACTTTGTTGTAATTATTAATTCTGGAAAACAGTTAAATAAATGGAAAATTCTATAACAAGAAGTAATGTTAATGCACAGTAGAATTCAAGATAATATTCATTTTTCTCCAATTTTAGTTTGATGCAGACTCTCATTTAAGCTGGTGCATTTTAAACCTACAAGCTCAAATAAACCTGTGGAAAAAAAGTGAATTTCAATTCCTAATAGCTGTCACCATTTAAGTGCCATAATCTCACTGAGATGTACTGGTAGAACAAAAATTCAACAAACAAATCACTTTGAAAATTCAAGAGATTTTTTCAAGTCTACTGAGGTTACTGTCTTTTTTCTAAGAATCGAAAATTGTGAAATTAATGTCTCACAGTAGTTGGCTATGAAATGCAGGTCGTAAGAAAATATATATATGTTTCCCACAACCTGACTGACCCTAAAATTTTCTATTGCTCATACAGTAGAAAAATATTTCAATATTGAGTATTTGTCTTAAAATGTTGACAATGATACCCAGGAGATCATTGTTTGGGCAAAAATGTAACTGATTGTCACTTGTGAGTGGTGCAAATGCATTCTAGTTGCCATCAAACATTGATTCAGTAATAATTAAAAAAAAAAAAACCTAACCTACTGACCCTAATTTTTTTCAGCCCGTTACAGGATAAAAGCATATTTTTTGGTTTGGCCTACTGTAAGTTAAATTCTTCAAATCATGAAGTCTCAGATGGGTGGAGTTCATATACAGTTTATATAGTTCTAAGGCAATGAGAGCAAGGAATGAACACAACATCTATTCAGGTAACCTCCCCACATGGAGCTGAATCCCATATAAAGCTGGATAGGCTAATCTTAATAAAGTACACTGTCCTATGTATGCAAGAAAATCCATTGGCCACAATGACAAGTCATTATCTGATTACATGTACTAACATTAGATATTTACAATCAAGCTGCATGCTTTACATGGTTGACATATATCCTCTTTACATAACCGTACCTCTGATATTCTAAGGTATACACCTCGTCTATTTGATCCAACGTCAAAGTAGAAAACTTTATTTTCCACTCGTAGATATTTGCTTTCAGGCAATTCACTTTGTCCCTCTGAAAGAAAGTGGACAAATTAAAGCACGTATCATGAAAATTGAGATAATTTCAGATATCATGTATATTTAAAGCTTATAGCTAAAAATAAAAAATGTGGAAGATATAACAACACCATGGCAAAGCAATGAGTTTGCTTTTTTACATTTATAAGTTTGTCTGTAATGAATTATGTTTCCTATTCATAACTGATATTATCTTACATACCTGAATTCTTGGCATAATTGTGAACAAGAAACTAAGATCTATATTTTCTGCTGAAAGCTAAAGTAAGTTGAATGTTCTGAAAATTTGGAGGTTGTTTTGTGGGTAAATTACTATAGTTTCTGTCAAGTTGGTTTTAAATTCTCTGACCATAAGCTCACTTTATATATTGGTGTTGCGTGGGGTTAGATCATAATAATGTGAGATTTTTCAAATACTGCTAGGGTGTTGCAGTTCAAATGTTTCTGACAACAATTAAATGCTTGAACAACAAATCTGAGACTTAAATTTCAATGGAGTGATCATTTACCTAAAAAATCATATTTATTTCCAAAGATAATCTCTATTACATCCACATGCAGTGAACTGTTAAACTTAAGAAATTTAAATCAGACTTTCTTTACAAATAACAGTGTTTACTAAATCATTGTTTATTGATGAAACACAGAAGCAGATAGAAAAGAAATAGATGAAAGGATAGAATGATAATGATAAAATGAGGCGATATATACCCGGATCTGACTCACCATGGTCGTCAGTACCAAACTCATCTAGAAGGTCTGTCAACGCATCTCGAAATTCAATCATACCCTGAGCAGGAATTGCTATCTGAGACCTAGGACCACCACGTGGCCGAGTCTGCGCAACCTGTAATTTATAGTTATAAGTCTTAAGCAACCGGTAATTCTATAGTGCAAGCCTGAAGCTACCTGTAACTTTACAATGTAAGTCTGAAGAAACCTGTCATTTTATAGTGTACACCCAAGTTAAAGTTAATCCCGAGACTCAATAACCATTTTATCAGCCGAATTGATTAATATAATTTTCATCATATTCATTTATCTAAATAACTTGTATGAGTATTTCCTAGTGATACTGTCAAACTACAGTTGAAACTCGTTATCTCAAAGTCGCTCAAGTGGAAAGTCAAGTGCAAGTCCAGATTTTTCCCCTTTAATTTCTTTCCAATATACGTCAAAGGCATTTTGCAGTCCTCAAGCTCCATTTCTGTATATTTCAAACTCTTTTATCTTGAAATGTCATTATTTGTACAAAGCAAATTGATTAACATGGCAATAAAGGTTGAAGAAATGCAAACAACCAATTATCCTGGTGGGCTGTATGGTAATGGCTCACTGTTTGACTGTGAAGCCATTTCATCTTGATTGAAATGATTAAATAATTGGATTACATAGGCACTTGTTATTTTAAGTTATGCTAATGTTATTGGTAAAATATCTTCATTTAGGACAGATTATAGGTAAGTATCATTTTTGCAGCTTGTAAATTATCAAATAAATTAAAAATATTAAGAACTGATATTACAATTTTTAAATTTTTTTTTCTTCAATTACATGTTTGCCATTAAGGTGATCACTGACGGCTAGTATGTAAAAATTTAGTTGGTAGAAGTATGTATCACAATGACTAAAATATGAAAGACTAACATGTAAACAATACAAGTATGGACCCTTTTGCTGTAACTGTGGTGGTTGGCAAATGAAAATGTTTCCCATAAAAATTTTGATGTCATAACAAAAAACTGATTGTTCCTGATGCCATATTGTGGGAACAGTTATCATTTTGCCAACCAAAATGTTAGTCCTTCAGTTACATTGAAAGGGTCTATGTTCAAATGCTGATAAGAATTACCAGGTAATGTAAATGGTTATATAAATAACTAATGTGTATCTCAAATTCTGGATAAGTCTAAATATTTACTCTGGTCCCAGTGACTTTAACATAACAAGTTTCAACTGTATTTGACTTCTAATTTAACTTTAGTCCATAAAACAACTGTTTGTTTGTAGAACGTAATATCAAATTAACGAAAATAAGATATTTTTCAGATAAATTGAAATATTTACTCTGGTCCTAGTGGCTTCAACATAACGAGTTTCAACTGTATTTGATTTCTAATTTAACTTTAGTCCATGAAACAACTGTTTCTTTGTAGAATGTAATATCAAATTAATAAAAATAATACATTTTTCAGATAAGTCAAAATATTTGCTCTGGTCCCAGTGACTTCAACATAATGAGTTTCAACTGTATTTCATTTTTAATTCAACTAAACAACTGTTTGTTTGTAGAAGGTAATATCAAATTAATAAAAATAAGATATTTTTCCTGTAAAAAATGCAAATGTCACAATATACATGATAAAGGAATTATTGGCAAGTTTTATCAATTCTTGCCATCTGGGATCTCCTTGTGTGAGACAATACAGATGGTACTGTTGAGGAATATTCATTACTTTTTAAAAATGTTTTGCTCCCAAATAATGCACAGATATAGAGTACTTTTATCACTATATTTCAGGTAGTACTATTATCATAAATATCAGGTAAAATACAAACCCGTAGAAACCTGCCACGCTGATTTTCCTTCAGGTCTAGATAGTAGCGTCTGTTCTCCTTCACCATCTGTTCACTTTTGAGTTTGCCATCCTCTGGTAGACTATCTGGATTGGGAGGACCTTGTAATAACAATCACTATTGTTCAAAGACCCTTGCTCTTTATTTATCAAATTAACTCTGTCCGTTTAAGAGATTCTTGTTCCTTATTGCTCAAATTATCACTATCCGTAATTCATTTCAATATAACTAATTATTCATATGATCCAAGAAAGTTGTATTTCTACTTTTATCCTCCCCACATAGTTTTTAAGGATGATGACAATAGTACTGATATCTCTTCACTTAAATAAAACATATTGAGAACCTTTACATTAAAATCTAACAGTATCTTGATTTTCTAAAGTCGGTTATTTGTATAATAAGAAATTTTCCTTATTGTTACATTAGCCAAAGGATTGTACAGAAAGTCATCCATTGCTTAAATGGAGAGGGTATGTTATCATCATTAGGATTGAGACATAACCAACCTAAAGAAGCATAATGTTCGCTGAAGTCAGTGAGGTAATCCCTGAACTCTGCCGCTGTCGACATTGCCAAGAGTAATCGACTCTTTTTCCCACCTGCTCCCACCTGTATTGTACATCGTGTCAAATCAATATTATGATTTCTCAATTAAAATATGTACAATTTCTGAAGTAATTATGCATACACACCTGTACAAAATATGCTTTAGTATAATTCATCATAAAGAAAATTATTCAGTAAACAATCATTTTAGGATATAGTCCTAATTATTGTACATAATGGAGTTCTGTAAGTTGAGAGTATTGTATAAAGAACACAAACTGATAGGGTAAACTTTTTATAAAGTATAAAATGATTGCCTAGTACAAAGTTAATGAAATATTTTGTATGATATTTAAAATCTAAAGTATTTGATAGTACTTTGATTCCAATTAGATTTTTATGTTTATGATAAAACCTGTGTGGTTATGTGTACATGTGATGACTATTACTCAGTAATTATACTTTTTCTTAGTGTTATTTGTTATTCTGTATTCAGTTTAACTTTGTAAATATAATGTTTAAGGGACTTTTTAAATCACTTCGAGTTTTGGTGGTTTACAGTCTGTGTTGTTAATAAAAATAAATAGAAAGGTTCTGTGAACTGCATGATTACTTTGAGTTTCTGGTTTTTGTTTACCTTACAGTTTTCAACATTTGTGTTATCACAGTTGACTATAATCAATATTTGCTATACAACACAATACTCTGGTCCAATAAGATTATGATACAATAGCAGAAATAAACTTTAAGGGTGATGGATATACACACATAAATGTAACACTTTGTGAGACAATAGTATCAAAGCCTGTCTGGAAAAAAGTCTGGCCAATGCTTGTCCATTCACTATTTCCATCCCAATATGAATCTGAGGTAGATAATTGTATAATTGAAATGGCTCTATCATTGTAATTAGGTTGTCTAAATGACAAATGATAACCTTATACTTTATGGAAGGTTAATACTGATAATGAGGCATCATAAATCCTCACCTCTATCAATTATTATGAGGCATCATAAATTCTCACCTCTACAATTGATAATGAGGCATCATATTAAATTCTCACCTCTGCAATTTTGATGAATCTGCCTCGTCTGTTTTGTTTGACATCTAGATAGAATCGTTTTGACTGTATTTGTAAAGTCCTAGTAGCAAGCTCTTGTTCACCTGAACCTATATAACAAACACAATATAATAACTACCTCAACTTAATATTATGAATATCCCAATCAAGTGATGTACGCAACAAGAGCAATGGCAATGTAGCATATTCCCCCCCCACAACTGGTTATTCTGTAACATGGGCGTAACTCACATGACCACATTAGAGGTCATCTACTCCTCATAATCACCCATAAACAAAATTTTTCCAATCTAAAGTGTGTAATGATTAACAGATATATCGCTTGTCTTCATTTAATTTAGACATCGTACTAACTGACACAAAACAAAATCAAAATAAAAAGGCCAAACAGGTAGGGTATTCTAATTATAACTTATAAATTTGACCTAGATATCCTTAAGATGTATCTGTATGCAAAATAACAATTCAATATCCTTATACGTTCCTACATTTAAATTTTAATGAGTGGAAATTGCTAATTTTAAGAAATTTTCTGAGTCCAAGGGAATAACTGACAAAAATTACTGAACCACTTGACCTAGATATACATGTACTTAAGATGCATCTGTATGCAAAATATCAACTCAATGTCTTTATCCCTTCCTGAGATGATGAGCGGAAAATGATTATTCTAAGAAATTTTTTAAGTCCAAGGGGGATAACCATGACAAAAATAATTGAACAATAACCAAGTTTGAGCTTGACCTAGATATCCTTGAGATGAATCTGTATACCACATATCAATTCAATATCTTTATTGGTTCCAGAGATAATGTGTGGAAACTGTAAATGGACTGACCGACAGACAGACTGACTTAACGACAGCAGCAAAACAATATGCCCCTCCTTCTTTGAAGAGGGGCATAAAAATATATAATCCAAGAAATTTTATGCAAACACAATAATATATATCTCATCTTCTCAAGGCAAGTTCTGTTGCACGTATTGCAAAGACGATATTCGTAAGTGAAGTAAAAGTACATTGCTGGTCAAGGCAATCAAGTATAAAACTACTAAATTCTGAAGAAGATTTTTAGGAATCTGTTTTATCCAGAAAATCATATGACTTATGCCTTCTGCAGTGTTCCAGAAATTAAAAAAACAAAAAAAGAAAAAAAAAAAACCAAACAAACTTACCAACGGATAAGTGACTAACTGAAATCCACTTACCTAGCCAGTCCTAGGGTAAAAATGTACTTACCCAAAGTAAAAGGGATATTCAAAACTTAATTCTGAGAAAAGCATAAAATCAGTCGAGACTAGTCTTGCGTGACTTTCCAAGGAACCTAGATAAAAAGGTCACATAACACAGGGGTTCGTTTGACACAGTAAGAGTCTATACTACATTAAAATTCTCATGAATTGTATACCTAATCTGCTTATTTACTACCACAAATCTGCTGACCTTCTTGAGTTTTAAATTTCTTTTAACAGATTTAACCTTTTCTTAATGAAGGTTTTCTTCTGTTTAAGTACAGATATCAGAGTTTACAGGGCTTTTTTCTGCTCATTTTATGGCCGATATTCGGCAATATTCCAAATTGCAAATCGTATCTTTTAGAATGTAGACGTTGGTACATATATATCAGGAAAAGCTACGATACTTTTATTATGACAGTATCATGTATCAGGATATCCTGTTCAGGTTTGCTTTAGTAAAATTTGATCATTATTTTAGTAGATCATGGCTCAGAATAGGGCCGAATTTTGGTCCTCTAGAGACCTTAAGAAAAAAAAATCCTGTATCAGGCTATATTATAAAAGTTAATCTATTATTTGATCTGTTTTTGCAGAATCATGAATAGAAACACATAATGAAATTTTAGGTGTCAAAAAGCCATATTTTCCATTAGGCTGTGACTCCCCATACACAGGATTGTGTATGCCTATCCCAATGGCTAAACATACACAGGGTACAAAAAGAGCCAAAATCGCAGCTCATACTCAATGACCAATGTTCAGTCATTGAAACAATAAATCAATGTTATAATCAAACAATTTGTTCTCTTTTTCTTTTTACGGAGTTGTACTCATACACAGTATACTGAGAGTTCATGTGATTTGTTACGATGAGCACAATGGACGAAGATCATGAACTTAAAGTTGGGCTTTCATTTAAGTCATATAACGACACTGATGAATATCTAAAAAGCTACGAAAAAAAGAGAGTTTGTTCAGTTATATAAGAGGGCATCTCAAACAATACAAAAGCACTTAAAGACTATGAAAAATGAAAAATATGTGAATATGGACTTGCAACTAGAGACTAGAATATGCGTGCACACATGGGGGGAAAAAGTTCAAAACGGACTCTACAAGAGCAAGAACAAACACAAGGTAATTAATTTTCATGAAGATTTTCAAATAAATAAATAGTTTATATGAAATTAATATCAATAAATAAATAGTTTATATGAAAAAGGGAGATGAGTAAATAAACAAATAAATAAATAAATGGATGAATTAAGGAAACAATTTTTTTTTAAATTAATTTATAAATAAATAAATAAATGGAACCTAAGAAAATAAAGACCTTATTTAGTATTTTTATATTTGCACGTCTTTAGATATATTAGAATATATGCGAAACCGGTTTTGGCTCTTTTTGTACCCTGTGTACGTTTAGCCATTGGGATAGGCATACACAATCCTGTGTACAGGGAGTCTCTGCCTTTCCATTAACATATTCTTTCTGCAGCCTCTTGATAGTTTCTTTGAATAAAAATTGCATCAAATTAATATATGCAACAAGAATTACACAGATTAATTTTAATTGTCATTGGATGACAAAGTGAAAAATTGATAAGGTGCTGTTCTCTTTAAATATCATAAATATTCAAAAGGTGTTGAAGTTTATTAAACTACATGGAATAAAGAATGCAATATACAAGAACAAGGTCAAGGCCATTTACCACCTTGCAAGATCTGGGTCAGTAGGATGCTTTAAAACCCACCTGTCAAATGGACTATATAAAATATTGCTGATATAACACAAATTAATTGACTAAATTGTATAAATTTTTACACACATGACAGAAAAGTTGCAAGATACAATGGTTTTGAATATAAATTATCTGTAAAACATCTATTTATCCTCTAGTCCAAATTTCCTCACTAAAATACCAATACGGGACACACTTCCTTGTGTGCAAAATCTACAATGCAATACAAAATTGCTGACTTTTCATTCAGTGCAACGAAAGTATTGTTTTTAAGTCATATTTAGAAATAGTTCAAGCAAAATACAATAATTTTCAACCCGAATCGTGTTTTATTTCCATCCCAGATCCTCGCCATTTTGGATTTTCTCAGCTGATTTACATGGTCATTTGGATGTGTCAATCGAATGTCAGTTAGCAATACATGCCTAAGAGAATCTACTTTGAGTACGCGCCCACTGAGAAGTTTACAATTTGTTGTACATATGTATTTTCATAGCGAAAGTTTGATAAGTTCTACAAATACAAGCGCAATAGTTTGTCCGAATGGTCGGCCAATGGCTGAAAAACCGTTTGTACTGTCACATAGGTCAAATATAAACAGACGACACGATACTGCCAGTGAGACGTGTTACACAGATATTGATGGTAAGAGTTTACCTTGAGCCTGCGCTTGCTCGTCCCCACTCTCTCTATCCGACATGGTGCAACCCTTCCTAAACAGCCGAGCCTCCCTTCCACTTCATGAATTATTCATGAGGTCAGGAAATACACATAATACAGAGCTCGAAAATAAAAAATAAAATATTATGAAACACACGATAAATTGATTTCAAATAATAAAATGAGAATGTAATATCAATAGCCACATCTAAACCATATAAATTATAATGATGAAATGCAATCTAGAATAATCAGTTTGAAAGGAAAACGACACGAAGAAAATGACGTCATCTTTAAGGTCACAGAGCGCTAAATTTCGAGCTGTGCGTACACTAGATCAGAGTAAATGAAATCAAATAGGAGAAATGCTCCCAAAACAGGCAAGCCTTCGCTTCTTATATTAAATCAAATAATAAGTTGTACATTCAGAATATTTTTAAAAATATGTGTCGTGTATTTTTTCACTGCTCCCATCATGCCCATGCCTACAGGCTACTAGTAGTTAGTACTAAGTAAAGTACTACTACACATGTACAGTGCAGTTCTCGTGGGGACAGAAAGTATATGTACAAAGTGAGAGGGGAATGGTTGCAGATCGCTGAACTTGCTGCATCTTGCTCAGTCACACAGTGAAAAAATAATCTGGGGAAGACGTGGTGTAGTGGTTAAGCGCTTGGCTTGCCTCGTCGACGATCCGGATTCGATTCCCGGGTTGCGCCACTATGTTTAAGAGGTTGGTAACCTCCTGCTTCCATTTCGCGATATGACTGAAATATTGTTGAAAGCGACGTAAAACACCAGTCAACCAACCAACCAACCAATAGACTAGAGTAATCTAAAATCATACTTTGCCTTAGGTGTTAAAACTCGATTTTTTCCTGGCGATCTTTGTTCGCCAGAATTACACATAACAGAACATTTCATGGTTTTGCGATCTTTTTCATGGACAAACCTACCATATTTGTTACTTGGATTCAATGGCAAGATTTATCAGCAGATAACTGAGATTTCTATGGGTACTAACTGTGCACCTCTTATACCATATTTGTTTCTATATTATTATGTAGGGGGTTTCATGTATTCTATTCAACAATATAAATGATTCGACCTTGTTGAGATGTTAAATTGTACTTCTAGTTACATGTACATGTATCTTGACGACATCTTAGTAATTGATAACCCTGAGTTTGAAAGATATATAGCTAACTTCAGTTAAATAAAGACAACATTTGTGATACAGAAACACTTTTCTTGGACCTATACATTAAGACAATTAACTATAAAATTCATACCAATATTTATGATAAACACGACGATTTTATATTTCCTCTTGTAATTTTCTATTAGTTGGATAGTTACAGCTGTTCCTAGACTAGACTCCCATCATATGTTTTTCTTAAAATTCAATTGCTTCGATTTGCCAGCACCTGCACTAACTTTTTGGACAGACAAAAATTACAAATAACATTGGAACTTTCAACTCAGGGTTACAAGTATCATAATCTTAGAAAAACCATCGGAAACTGTTTAGGTCCTATTCAGAACTTTTGTCAAAATACGGAAATATTACTTTGTATCCAATGGAATTTCCCATCCCAATATTTACGTTGATCTTCTAAGGTTCCGATAAGTTTATCTCGTGGGATTCCAAGATAATGAAAGGCCTTCATGATCTACAATAATATGACCCAGAGGTCATAAAAATGACAGTAATTCGTGTATTGACCCTTTCTACACTCCTATGGGTGGGGACTATAATGGTAGGCCTTGTTGAACCCTTTTTAAAGGAGAAATGGTCCTGAACCTCATTCCTTCTTACTGTTAATTTGTACTCTTACAGATCAAGGGTCTGATCTCGCTTCCAGATCGGCAGAGCACAGTTTACTCATGTTAATGACGATTTGTACATATTTGATATCTTGGTCTTACTCAACATTACTATACATGTTTATATTTTTATGACCTTTCAACTTGAGAAAGTTGTTGATCCTTGCTCTCTATATGGGGGATTATTAATAAATTTTTAGATGTGTGTTCTTTGATTATACTGCTTTTGTGGAAATAGGGGAGAAGGACCCGTATACCGGTTAACCACTCCAATTGACTGACTACTGTCATATCAATTGACCGTCCTATGTCGGTATTGCAACTTCACCTTAATCGGACGTTTTTGTGATGTTCTTGTGACAAGCTAATTTTTCGCCCAAATTATTACATTATTAACAGTGCATTTTCGTGGTGATTTCTGTCATACGGGAGAACCAGACCCGTTTATCTTTTTCTTTGAGTACGGTAATGTTTGTACTGAATATATGCCAAAAATTGTTCACGAGGTGTGGACAGGGGATAGTAGCAACCCCAGGTGAATTTCGCGGTGTATTCATATCTTTATGTGCTTAATGTATTTGGATAGAGCTCAGAGAGACAAATTCAAAACAGTTTTCCTTTTGCTGATATCTCTATCCTATCAAAAGTTAAGGCAGTTTGAAGATGCCAAATTTTGACATTTTCATAGAATTTTTTCTTTATATAATTAATGATTGATTTCGCGACTAAGACGGAACCAACATTTCTCATATTTTCAGAATTTTTGTCATTTCTCTGTCAGTTTTTTACCCAGGGTAGTCCTTTTGCCATCACCCCTACCTCTTTCTCTCCTTCCTCACCCTCCTACTTCTAGTCTCACCCTCATTTCGGTATATGGCATAATAATGGACTAAAAGCGTATAACATAGCTGAAATCGGTTTGAGCAGAATTTTGTCAAAAATAACAGTGTTTGTATCATTATACAACAAATATTTTATTGGTGAAAACAGAGACATATAATATATACACATGTATGTCTCTGGTGAAAACAAATTTTTCTTGCTCTTGTTCTTCTGAAATAAAATTCCCTTGCCCGAAGGCTGAGGTAAAAAAATAATCTGGCCGGGTTGAAAAACCCAGGCCCCCTCCCACTCTCCCAGATTATCAAATGGACGGTGCCTAACTTAAAGTGTTGATTGCAATTGCATGATATTGAATGATGATTACTGTACACTCCGTTCGGACTTAAGATTTTCTGTCTGCGATATTGTTGATTGAATTTTCTACGGATAAAAACGTGGCATCCACTGATTCAGAGTATTTTCGAGTTTTATTTATTTTTGACGTCATAAAGAAATACGTCATTTGTCGGATGTTTGTCGGACCTTACAAGGCAACACTGATCAAGCATAGTTGTGTTCAAGTTCTGGAAACCTTTTCTTCCAAGTACAATGCATTCAAATATCGCTGGTTATGTCCCCGCTCTATTCCCCTCTGAGAGAGAGAGAGAGAGAGAGGTTGAGGTTGTAGGACTCCTTCCAAGAGCAGAGGAAGAATCAAGAAAACATTGTCATCTTATGATCTTAACCCTCTGTGGGTTGCCTTCAGAGTTCGTGGTGAAACGTCATTTTTGCGATAGCATTGTTCCTATGGATCGTTTGTCAATACCTGGATAGTGCCATTATTACTAGCTTTTTATCACCAAATGCAATAAAGTTTTAACTTTTAAATTAATGGGAAAAGTAAGATTTAGATAACTGTAACTCATTCAGACATCAGATAGCGTGTTGATCTAGGAAAGATGGGGTAGCTCCTATAAAGAAAGTTGTTTGATCATAACATAGCTCACATAACCTATGTTCAGCGGGAATTGGTTGGAACAAATCAAAATTGCAAGTGTTCTTGTATCTTGAATTTGATCATTTGAGTGCTAATTACATAGCAATGGCGGATTTAGAGGGCCCCCTTTTTGCCACATATTTAAATGTAAAAACCCAGATTTGGCACCAAAAATGACCGAGTAATTTGGCTAATACACATGTGCCCCCTCCCTTTTCAAAAATTCTGGATCCGCCACTGAATAGGTCTTAAGTGTTAAAGAGTATTGTAACTTCATACCTAGTCAACCTCTGTCAGGGGGTAAGTCGATTATGGAAAACACACATAATTTTAGTTTATGTCTAGTGAACTCTTTTTTTATCTTAAATAATATGAAGTACTTAATATCGATCAAACGGGAAATATTCATTTGTCGCATATTGCGTCTTACAACATGTAAAACCAGAAAAATGTCTATTGCATGCTGGGTGACATAATGTTAAATCAACTACCACAAAGCCATGCCATGTCTTTTAGCACACTGGAGGTCTGATAAATAACGTACTACATATAATGTAGTAAATACTATTTTTCTTGTTTACAGATTTGTTTCCCACGACATCTATATGGTGCGGTTCCAGGGGGATAAAATATAGTGAGGACTTCAGAGAAGTCGTATATAAGATTAATCCTGTCTATCTTTCCTGCATGTACAAACGCATGTTCGAATCAAACGCAACGAAGACGCTACGTAACATTGACAATACCATTGACATGGAAAGAATAAAGGATGGCAATAACAACCCAAGTACAACACATTTATTTATCAAATTACAATTTGATCATCTTGAATTAGTATTTTGTTAATGTATTAACATTTATTTATCAAATTACAATTTGATCATCTTGAATTAGTATTTTGTTAATGTATTAAAGTTACTATCAACAACGATGAGATTATGCCCTTTACATGGGAATAAAACTCATTAAAACAAAGGCAAGCAATTACAGAATTTTAGAAACAAAAAGGCATAAGACACATTTAATTGGAAGAATGTCCTTAATATTTATAACAGATTCTGATAATCAGTGAAAGTTTCGACATGTCACAAGATGTAAAAATGTCTTCTAGCTGAGATATTCTACTATTAATTGAAGAATGTGGTTAATAATGAATGTTTCCCTAGGGATTATTATAGAAGGTGACTGATATGATAACTTTTTGCCATCGTCTAATTTTGTTCATCCCTGTCTTCCATGCAGATCATACCAAATAGTTATAATGTATAGACGTAATATTATCACCTCTAGATGGACACGAGAGGGGTGAGCTTATTATGACCGCCTTAAGTCGAAACCGACTTTGATCGCCGTCCCATTGTATATTTTGTATTGTTCCATAAGTCTTTTATGTATCTTATTTTCCTTTTTGTACCAATAAAATAGTAGAATATTATATAAACATGTATATAAGGTTTGAAAACAGTAATATACTACGTGCCTTTTCTTTGTTGTTGAACTTTAAGCCAGGATTATTTCCTCTATATAGCTGTTACCAGTGTGTTTCATGGCTCGGTCCCTGTAATATACAACCTACCCTTGGCAGGTACACTCTTAACCATCCGCTTGACCCGAACAAGGTCGAATTCATTCTTGATTAATTTAACTCTAATGCTGCATTTTAGTCCATTCAGCAACCATGGTCTAGACCAGAAAATAGTGAGTCAGTGGTATTTTAACATTTTAACGTGGAACCATAATCATAAGATTATCATAACTCACTGCCAAGCGGAAAAAAAATAGGGAAACAAGTAATTTAATAATTTGTTGTTTTACTACCATTTTCACATTTGACTTATCATTGACTTGCAGGGGTATATGTCTTTTACAATCACAACATTCTAGTGTTGTTAAACATATAACACGCAGCTTTGAAAGAAGAAGGATACACTTGTTACTTGAAAGCTGTCTAGAATGATAGGATGGTTGGTTGTGATTTTATACCACTTCATTACTTTATAAAAGTAGAATTTTATATTGTTTTAAGATGACACTTATTTATCTTTCAATACGCCGCTTTCATTTGATACATGCTAATTGTATATTCTTCTATATTTTTTTCCAAAGAAGAGAAGCAGGTCAGCAAGGACGATAACGACAATAGTATAAATGGACGAGACTTAGAAACACTAAAAAGAATATCAAGGAATATATCTAAATCTGATGGTGTTCTGGCGCAGAAAAACTATAATTGTGGAACAAACAATGTCGTCCAGGTTCAGTATCCAGTTCAGAGACGTATTAAGAAAAGCGCTAGTGTAAGTGATTTCTGGTTATTGTTGTATGAAAAACATGCAAACGCAAAACCTGAAAATGTTTTATACTCAAAACAATGTACTATGATGGATATTCATAGCTCTGAAGATCAGAGTTGACACCAGGTATCTGGGGACTTATTTCGTTGTTGTGAATGCCATTAAGATATTACCAGTTGCTTTCGTTTTTGCTCATCTGAGCTGTTATGATGTGCATAGTTTGTTGTCTTTTCCGTAAATTTTTGACATTTTTGACTTCTAATAAATCGTAGCAAAGGTTCAAGTAAAATTTAGTATATTTAATTACTAGCGGAAGGAGGTGCAGTTTTTTTAAATGGCGACTATGTCCCTGGAACAGATGCTGATATGGACTTTAAAGGAATAAAATAATCAAATAATTAGAAATTATCTGAGGAAACACAAAACACAATAATCATTTTTGATAAACACCATTCTTTTGACATGTATTATCAAGTTTGTTTTTTATTTTTTACATCGGCTTGCTTAGGAAATATAAATAGAAGTTTTCTTCTTAAAGACCGACAAGTCACATATAATCATATATTTGGTGCACAAAATCTCTATCACACAAAGGTTTTCAAAGTAAGGTCACGTAGCAAATATTTAACCCCAATTCAGGGACAGAAAGTTTTAACATTGGCTTTACATTCATATCCTTCTTATTCAGTTTTAGGATAGATTTGCTTCAAAACTGAACAAGTTCTTCTTATGGTCTATCATGAAGACTCAAAGTGGCGTTTGATGTGGTTATCAAATGAGTTTTTTCAGCTTCCTTAATTGACTGATTCAGATTTTTTCATTGCCATATATAGACAAAACAACATTTTACTCAATCTTCATATTTGAATAAAATATATTAGATACATAATCACTCGAATTACAAAGCAAAGAAATTGAAATCTTGCCACACCGACCATTCCTTGAAAAGACGAAAAAAAAATGTGTATTAGCAACATTCCTAGCAATTATGCAGCTTTATTCATGAGTAAATTAGAGTTCTCTTTCTTGTCATCAACTGCATTTGATTTGAGGAACTCTTTATTGCAGAGATATAAAAGTTTTGCGAGACAGTTATGTTCTTAATATGATGTGTCTTTAAAAATATTGTCCTCAAGAGCCACAAATACATCGACTAAGTAATATACAGTAACATTTACTATCAAATAGCCCTCTTGGAATATCTGGTGCCATCCCATTCTCTACAGAGAGTTCTGTGCGCTAAAGCCTGGCTTTAGCACACGGAACTCTTGGTAGAGAATGGCGCCACCCCAGAGACCAACATTTTTTAAACAAAGACATATGTAGGAAATATCTTTTAAAATCGTTTGCCCAAGAACACGATCCATAAAGACGTCATATTTTGTATACATCACCGATATGACATGTAGAATGTTAATAAAGTCTTGTAATATTTTGCACTACTTATAAATTAGGAGCTGACATACTTGTTTCTCTACCGAAAGAACAGAACTCAAAGGAAAATAACATGTTTAATCTTTCAAAATTTTAAAACTATCAGTGATAAATGTTCAGTGTTACATTATTGCTTTATGATCATTGTATAATTATCCTTCTTGATTGCTATTTTTATATCGCCTATATGTCTGTTTATGAAATGGATTGTTCCAGTGGGTAGAATATGTTTTTTAGTGACTGTGTATTGGCAATGCTTGAAATGGGCTCTTCTTCTATAAAACCAGCTGCTCTCCATTATTTAATTATTCTGCCTTGGGATTTACTAGTGATTACTTCTTCTATTGGACAATGTGATCGTTCATTTGGAATTAAGGAATTGATTTTACAGTTATTGGAACATTATTATATCCTTTGCCAATGATTTGAAGAATAAAGAAGAGCTACAAGAAATCAGTGACAATTAGAGCTAAGTTTTGATTTTAGAATAATTTAATTACATATAATTTATTGTAATCATTGTATACTTTCTTTATTAATATTCATTTGATTTTTTATACTTTAATTAAAACAATAAAACTTATATCCTAGTTGCTTCACTGAATTATAGGTAATTTCGGCCTGTAACAACAGGGTCTTCAAAAATCATGGATTGATAATTTACCTTTTATCTTTGTGATAGGACCAAAAGTTGTAGACTATTCATAATGACAATAGAAAATTTAAAGATATAGAGCTGTTGCAGTAATTGGATTTGTCAAAATTGGATAAAGTATAAGAAAAAATAAAAGATAGCATATGAGTGACATGTTGGATAAAGTCAAAATCATCCATGATGAACCGGGTCGATGTCGCTACTGGTGGACTGATAGTTCCCAAGGGTAATCACAAGCCCATTTTTTAGAAGTAAACTTCCGGTTTACTAGGATTAGTAAATTATTCTAAAGTTAAGGAGTATCTCCCTCATGCATAACTTTGTCTCTAGATTGATTCATTTGCTCATACTTTTGGGTCAATGTGGTAGTTCGTTTGCTTTTCAAACATTTACCATTTGATTGTCACAGTTTCACTTTGGGCATCAAGGACGAGATATATATAATAACGGACACTGTCTACTCTGGACATCGGACAGAATCTCCGGGTCCAGATTTTATGAAATACTGTGTTATTTAACTGACAATACCGGACACTTTCTTCGTCAATTCTGAAAAGATAACACGCTTGACCGCCGCAGACGTACTGCCGTTAAAAGTGACACCTATTTATTATTGTTAATTGGTCGTTTGGGTGTATCTTTGATTGATTTATTAACCCCGTATGGCTTCACTATGTATGCAGTTTTCATACCGTTTAATTGATTTGAAAGCCATTTAAGTAAAGGTTAGAGAATAGTTTCGAGTTACCAAGTGATTTGGTAAACTCCGAACGTTAGCGAGGAGTTAAATCCCCAGCATTCTAATAGCACGTTAAATGTGAACCTACATACATATAGATTTATGAAAAACTAAGAAACAAACAAAATATGTTATGGACTAAAATATGCCAATTTATTTTTTATAATCTCAGGGTCTTCAAGGATGGGGTATATGCAAACGTCCTCATTCATTATCCACGACAAGCATCAAGATATCTGAGGACGACGATATACCGGACTGTAATCGACACCGAAGTCATTCTGCAAACAGTTCTCCTATTCCTATCAGGCGAGACAAAGTTTTCACCCCTAAGCTTTACAGCAGTGGCTCCAGACTCATCAACAATGCAAGTTCATATAAAGTAAATATTAATTTTATTAAAAGTAAATAATGTGTATTGTATTTTTATGTCGTAAAGTCCGTGTTTCAGCAGGTAGGAGGTAATTGTGTTAGTCAGTGCTGTAAATCCTTGAACTTTCATTTTGTAGTCTTTGGGTTAACATTCTTAATCAAAAGTATTTATATCGAACTTATAATATATTCAAATGTTTTACGCCATTTAGTTAAATGGCTTAAGTCCAGTAATATACTGTCCTATTCTATATTGAAT
>CM068591.1:12285640-12445640 GCA_035048485.1 Pteria penguin | reverse complement strand
TACATGTAGACATGCACAACCATAAGAATATGTCACAGATAACTGCACCCTTACTGATAGAACCCCGAAAGCGGGGACACGACATTTTCTGAATTTACTTGTTTCATAATAATAATAGTAATAGTAATAACAGTAATAATAATACATCGTTGTCTATGATAATTCATTCATTGTTGTTGCTACAGAGGGAAAATGTGATTTTGGGTTTGTTTTTCTTGTGGAGATCGCTATTATCGTTACTTTCGATGCTTAGTTAACAAGCAGCTATCGCTCTTTATAAAACTATGTTGTGCCGACTCAGTGAAATAACTTTTGTCAATCTTTGATTGGCCACTATGATTTGCTCGCATCAACAATTTGTGCATAGTTTAATTAATTTCCTCTTACGTTTCGCGAAAGTGTAATCACCCTGCAACAAGAGTCGTAAAAGGAGACATCACAAGTTTTTTTTACCCCCCTTGGGCATGTACATACCTTGACTAATGTAAAGAAGTGTCTTATCACTAGGGATAATAGCATTTCTTATTCACGAGAGTGTATTAATATAAATACAATCATGTGCTAAGACACAAAGATACATTAAATTTTTAGGGAGGAATATACCTACAAAATGCTCGCTAAGAGTGACCCTCAGCCACCATCAGCATGCCATTGTGAAGAACGTACACCAAACATATGTATACCAGTTATACCCATGATGCCTCTGTTTCGATGGATAGAACCCCCAGAATCCAGACTCCGCCTTAACGACGCTGCTAAAACAAGAGATATAAAGAAGACACAGCAAACAAATCCACAGGTTTCACCTATTACATCTGCAGCGAAGTTGAACAAACCACAAGTCAAGGTATTTTACTGTGATATTTTCCAAAATGAGATGTTACAGAATCGCTACTTATTTTGCGCGCCTCTTCTGGCTTACATATTTTTGTACTCTTAGAATTCATTCAGTCTCTGCTCTCTAAAGGCAAGAAAAAAGAGGAGTTACTGGCTCAGTTATGTGGCAGAAGTCACCATGGAGCTATACAATACATGAATATAAATAATATACTAGAACATATAACACATTACAAAAATATTTGATTGTAGTGCAATTACGATACCGACTTAGGACGGTCATTTAATTTGACAAAAGCCAAACAAATAGTGTGGTTAACCGGTTTACGGGCCAACCTTCCCACTCACCGTAACAGCAGAACATCAAAGAACGTACATTTAAAAATTTATAAATAATCCTCCATGTTAAGAACAAGGGTCAACAGGTATCGCATATAGAGAGGTCATAAAAATATAAACACGTAAGGTATTGTAAAACACATAATGAACAATTTACATCTCGGTTGATCTTTACGTACAGATATATCGATGTCGTTTTGTCGATTAACAACCCTGTATTTAAAGATCACCTCAACATCATATATCCAAAGGAACTCGAGATAAAAGATACCACAGAGAGCGCATCTTCTGCTTCATACCTCGATATACTGCTATCAATTAGTGACGATTGTTCATCAATTACCTCTCTCTATGACAAACGTGACCATTTCAATTTCATTATTACCAACTTTCCTTTTCTGAGTAGCAATATACCTTCCTCTCCCAATATGGCGTCTTCATTTCACTACTTACACGTTATGCCAGGGCATGTTCTATATACGAAAATTTCGTCCTGAGAGCGAGGCTTCTTGCCACGAAACTACTCTCACAAGTATATATTGAGGAACGTTTGAAATTGTCACTGAGGAAGTTCTATGGTCGTTATAGGGATCTATTGCAATTTCAGATTCCTCTTTCAAGAATGTTAACCGATATTTGGGACCTGACCATGCTAAATAACCATCTTAACTTTTTGACTATACTTGATTTGACATAATACGTGTATACATGTATATACAGCTATTTGTTCACCCGCGTTTCCGACACCGGAATTTCAGGCAGACAGCATTCCTTGCCTTGAATGGGAAATTTGACTTCGTGTTCCTGTCTCCTTCGTATGTTCATGCGTGTATCTGTATGTATTTACCTCCTCGATCTGAAAGGTTATTGCCGGACTTTAGCGGCGGGTGTTGCATAGAACTAGTGCATATGACACTAAAAACGATGTTGTCCCCTTTATTCCATGGACAATGAGATGTGGTTTACCCTTCGGTACTTCTTTGTATTTTCCTTTCAATAAATGGATTGCTTGTGATTTACAACAACCGCACTCGTAGTATCTGTATGGGAGTCACAAATTAGGTACCACAAAAACCATTGATCCCTAGAGTGTGTAGTTTAACGAGTATACGACGACGCCAACCGTATCAAAGTCTTTGCTAGTATCAAGTAAACAAGTGTATATATTGCTACCATTTTCAATATTATGAAATATGGTTTCTTGCGCATTAACTGATGTAGTCAAACATCCCAGACTAGCCTGGAAGCCCTGCTATTAGTCATTAGGGAATTTTCGGTCTATAGCTAATTCCATACGTGATTTAAGAATAAATTCAAAGGATTTTAGCATAGACGGTAGCAATGCTATAGGGCTATAGCTATTACAGGATTTCTTGTCCTTTGGGCCCTCCTTGTATATCTGTACTATCAATCCACGTTTCCACGCAGAACGAATATTGCCGATTTTAAAAATGGCTCTGAAAATCTTCAACAAAAAATCAATTACGCTATCCCCACGCAGCTTAAGATGATATTTGATAACATGATCGTCACCGGGGACTTTGCGCGTTCAAGCTGGCGCAGTGCTTTATCTACGTCATCCAGGAAGGTCATTAGTATTTGAAAAATGGGCTTTAATACGGTCAAATTGTTTTTCAATATGATCCTGGAAATCACTGTCATAAGAATTGTCATGGGAGTGTGTAAACGTTTTGAAAATGGTCCGCGAATGCCTCTGCGACGCTGTCATGGTCATGTTCTACATCAGCACGCCGGCCTGTGATTTCAGGATAGTAACGGCTAGTACGTGATTTCTACCTATGGATAAGCTTCCAAAATAAACGTAATTCGCATTCCGCGGCTTCATCAAGGTACCGAAAACTATCGAATGCATTTTCAAATGTTCTTTGGCTCTATTGTACTCGCGATACGATTCGTGGTGCATGCCTCGTGGCCGTTTCTCATTTAGCCATATGCGGCGTTTCGCCCTTTCGGCGTCATGACCCCCTTAACATCGCACAACCATTCAGGCCTCTGTACGGTTTGTAACTCGATTGTGAAATTCTTGCAAGATTTGAATAAAATTGATAGAAAAAGACATCTAACTCTGTAGCGGTTTTGATTTCTTATTCATCTAAGAAAGACAACCTCTGATGTAAAATGATGCGGTAGTTTTCGATATCATCCAGTGACGCTTTATGCCACGCTTGAAGAGATGTTGCTTTATATGTTTTAAAATTGTGTCTTGAGCATACAAATTCTATGTCAGCAAGAATACGCAAATAATCAAATGTCATACTGAAAGGTTTTGTATCAAAGCAAACTAAGATGACTTAATAATAATAGTAATAATAATAATAATAATAATAATAATAATAATAATAATTATAATAATAATAATAATAATAATAATAATAATGATGATGATGATGATGATGATGATGATGATGATGATGATGATGATGATGATAATAATAATAATAACAATAACAATGATAATGAAATCAAATAATAATAAAATTAATAAGAATAATAAGAATGATGGTAATTATAATATTTATAGATAAGAAGAAATACATACATAAATAAATCAATTAAAATACATGAAATAAATTTAAAAAAGTAATTATGCTAGTTTTTTTTTATGGTATAAACTGACGAAGGCTTTCGTTCTTTATTGCATGTATACGCCGTAATTTCCTATTGCATATGAAATCCGCAATGAGGGTGTCATTTTTACATTACAGTCAATAAAAATATATATGGTAACATTCTCAGTGTTTTCATTAGATCCTTTTTATTTCCTTCATCCATGCCACTGCATAGAAACTTCAAAGAATGAATTACAAATGTCGGCATATGAACGTACTGGGCGAGCGCACGCGGTAATGAATCGCGTAAACGCAATTTTCTTCCGCGTTAACGCGAGGAGCGCACGCGCGTGCGATGGAAGAATCCTGGCAGTCCTCATGACCGATTTTCGTGTTAACGTGTATGTTATGTTAGGACTGCACCTATTTGAAGCTACGACGCGAAATCTATAGGCCATGATGGCCAAAACTGGAAAATGTTAACTTTTATGCTACACGCACTCCTATTTTGTACACATTTGAAATCTTATTACATACATTAAAATTTCATCATATATATAGATCTATTTTCAAACACAAAATTTTATTGTGTAACAATACGATTTTGATTACTTTTGAAGTTTCTTATACAGTTGTACCTGTGTGTTTTAAAGATGTCATTTGAATAGTTTCCAATTGTTTATTATATTGATATTGATGTTAAATTCAAGGTATATACTATATATACATCGAAAGGATATTTCCTACTCTTTAGATTAGAAGAAACAATCATTTCAATCTATAAATATACATAAAGGTGGGTAGACTGGAGTGACTTCTTCTTTAGTTTCTAGTAAGATGGTGTACGTTTTGTAAAATACTCCAACTTCACCATAAAGGTTTAACAGATTTATCTTTGTTTAAATCTAGTGACATTTTTTTATACTATTTTTTAACTTTATCTTCATTTGCTAGACCCATGGTCTTTTTAGTAATGCAGCTTAGTCAATTGGTTATCTTAAGCCATTATATAAGTAAAGATTAAAAAGTTAAGCAACAATGAATTTATAGTTCTATGCCAGTTATAGAAAATCAACCGGACTGGAAATTTGTTTCCATGGCCTGATTACCCCCCCTCCCCCCTCCCTTTTAATTTGGGGGGGGGGGAGGTGTTTCTAATTTACTTTTCGATTCTTTGTTATCTATTCATCACTCTTACTTCTTTACAATAACGCCACACTTATTCCCTTTGCAGTGTGGAGCGCGTATAAACTAAGTACTATTATACCCTTTTTCTGATATTATGCGGCAGTGGAACTTTCTACAGAGTGTTCACATTCATGTATACATGCATTGCTGAATCATGGTGTTTGTTTCGTCTGTATGAAAGGGCATTTACGGCGGGTGTGGCAACCCAAACAGGAGACGCTCACTCCTCCTGGGCACCTGGTCTCACCTCAAAATTTCAGGGGTCCGTGAATGTCCACTGTTGGTCATTGTTGTCACACTTATTCCCTTTGCAACGTGGTGCTCATGAAAAGTTCCCCGCGGAGGGTTTGACTTAATTGCTTTTATACCCTTTCCCCGATGTTGTGTAGCAGTGGCACATTCTACACATCTATTTATATATACAGTGCTCAATCATATTTGTTTCTTCGGTATATAAGGGCATTCATGGAGGGTGTGGCTAGCCAAACAGGAGACATTCACTTCTCAACTCTGAATTTCAGGAGTCCATGAATGTAGATTGTTGTTAGTGCCATTGTCATATGACACCAGTTACTTTCGTATTTTACATTAGTGCCACAGTCATGTGACATCAGTTACTTTCGTATTTTACGAGTTTTTCCTCTGTATGCGTCGATGCTTTATTATCCAAGCACGAGTTATACTTATTTAAGTGTCTAGTCTTGGTTTAATCAGTTTTTCTTGTGTTTCAGTCCCCTCTCAATCTGAGCAGCAGGCAGACACCTCATTATCTTCTGTCCCAGACAGGTGTACTACGTACAGAATACTACAACAATCCGCTCTGTATTGACAACACATTTAAAAACGATAAATCAAGACCTAAAGCCATGGTGTGTCGAAGTAGACCGTCCATTCCCAGCAATGCCCATGGTAGAATACACCCAAGCTCCACAGAAAGTGGTATAGCACGCGGAAGTCATGTAATGTCAACAAGAAAAAGCGCTCAATAGATAACCAATATCAACTTAATTTAATTGAAGTGTTTTTATTGCTAAATTTTGTTCGGAGAAATTTGATTGTTATATGGTTTTCTTGCATGTTTTATTATGAAATTAAATACGTTATTATGTACACTGATTAAGTGTGGGTTCCAAGTGTAATTTCTTTTTCAAGAAAATGAAATTCATATAGTGAATGTTTTGTGGCTGACACTGTCTAGATACAGTGTTATTCCACATTCTGCGAATGCATATGTATTCAGTATCAAATTCATTCTGTGTCATCTATACAGACTGCTGAACAAATGATGGTATCTACAATTGCCTAATTTGTTATATTACGAGAATAAAGATAAAGATCCTTGCATTTATAATTAAGATATGGACACACAGTTTATGTAATTTAAGTTATAACATGTCGATGAAGGTTAAAACATGTAAAACATAATTGGAATGTATATTTACAGAAATAGTCATGAATTTTATTTTGAACATGAAAAAAAGCTGTTAGCGTGGGAAAAGATCTATTTCATTGCGTCTGTATTAGAAACTGTGACAAAGACAGAAATTTTCATTGGGAGTTACCTTATGAATGTTGGTGAAAAGCATGACAGTCCTTTTTTAACAAGACAATATCATTCATATCCGACACCCTCTACAATTGTTGATACCACAGATTAAAGTATTTTTCAGTGTCATCATTCGACGAACTTTATGAAACAAGTAGTTTATTATACAGGATATCTAATTGTATTTTTGTGTTGTTCACTTTCTGAAATACGTAATTTAATATGCATTGGAGTTTTGTGCCCTAAACCGCTTCATAAAATAACAATAGTTAATTATGCCCTGGGATCGTCTTTCAAATTTAACATCGGCCTTAACGATTTCTACTTAGTGATATTGAAGTGCAGAGATTAATTTTAAGAGGCGTTGTTTCAATGTCAAATGGTCCCCTAATATTGGAAATTTAAAGGCCATGTAAAACTTATGAAACGAATTCAGCTATTACATCCATGAAATATATTTATTTACAGATTTGTAGTTTAACATTATTATTTCTATATGTATAATTCATCGTACTCATCCATTCAGTTCCATTGGGATCTTCTTTACGAGACTGATTCATACGCCACCAGAACCACTGACTTTTAAGAATATGGATTCCACAGTTTATCTTCAGCAATCAGTATCATCACAATGACTGAGACTAAGCAAGTTCAAATTTGTTTCATTGAATTGTTGTAACAGTAAATAAGTAAATATAAATATACCACACCTACTGACTCGCAATTGTCAGTGTAACTGACCGTCGTTTTCCGGTACGGCAACTGCATTACAATCGATGTTCAGTTCTGTGCTTATTTTTTGTTTGTTCTGCATATCCTTGGCGACGTCATACCGCTGCATGAAATGTGTTTTTTCTCTTTTTCATAAATCTAGGAAAATTTGTACAATTGTCAGTACATAATAACACCTTTATCAAATCCTTTATGAATAACGTAGCGGACAGAGATAGTTATATCTATACTGCATGTTATAACCCGGTTATATTTTGTCACCGATTGTTTTGGTCGACCTGTGCGACCACAATGAAAATTTAGGGATCTATAGACCCAATTTAACGCTGTCATTTACGCATTTTTACTGTGACAAAACAAATTAATGTTTATATTTTTTAGATCTTATGATTCCAACAGGTGTGTTGCAAGGAATATCATAAATATAGAACATATATACCTTATAATTTAGTGCACCATATGCGCATTTCGACAACTTATGTCTCTTCAGTTATGTTCGTGGCCAATGATTGGATTTCTCAAAATATATAAATATTTGAAGAGCAGTTTGAAACGAAAATGACGGAAAAGTGTACCAAAGAATCTATCTAAGGGCAGCTATGCATAAGGGAGATACTCCTTAGTTTTAAAGTGATTTACTTAATTTGATGACTGAAAATTTGAAGTATATATCTCATGCCAGTACAGAAGCACTGAAAACCAGACTTATGATATCCTCGGGTACTATCAGTCCACCAGCAGTGACACCGACCTAGTGGTTATAATAAATATAGAACATATATACCTTATAATTTAGTGCACCATATGCGCATTTCGACGACTTATGTCTCTTCAGTGATGCTCGTGGCCAAATGATTGGATTTCTCAAAATATATAAATATTTGAAAAGCAGTGTTGAAACGAAAATGACCGAAAAATGAACCAATGAATCTATCTAAGGACAGAGCTGTGCGTAAGGGAGATACTCCTTAGTTTTAAAGTGATTTACTTAATTTGTTGACTGAAAATTTGAAGTATATATCTCATGTCAGTACAGAAGCATTGAAAACTAGACTTATGATATCCTCGGCTACTATCAGTCCACCAGCAGTGACACCGGCCTAGTGGTTATAATAAAATATAGAACATATATACCTTATAATTTAGTGCACCATGTGTGCATTTCGACAACCTTTGTCTCTTCAGTGATGCTCGTGGCCAAATGATTGGATTTCTCAAAATATATAAATATTTAAAGAGCAGTGATGAAACAAAAATGACTACTACGCTAATTTCATTGCGGGATACAATTATGTAAACAATGTTTGTACTGGCATGACTGTGATATTGTGGATTCAAAACCTGTTTTAGTTTTGTTTATGACATGTCCATTATTTTCGCGTGAGCGAAGGTCACTACGTGCTTTAGTGTAAGTATTTTGTCGGTATTTGTGGTGAATCGAAACACTGTTATTGCGTTGTATGTAAATATGATAAATTAGTGTTAAGACATTTTACTTCTTCACATAATAACAAGATGCGATATATATATAGAGTGGTCCCTGAGTCACTGAATATGTAGAGCTCTTTATTGTGAATTACCGTTGATTTAGATATCATGTTTCCCGTATACATACAAGGCTAAATATTTACATTTGATGACGTTTGACAATTTAAATTTAAAATATAGACTTTGGTTTTCAGTTGTATATTACATTTAAGCAATGTATTAATGGATTTTTGCCCTCTGTAACAGTTATTATTAATAAGATAAATTAATATAGCATATTTACCAAATACTAAACGTAAAAAAACCCAATATGAATTAAAAAATTCTTGGATGGAATAAAAAGGGTTCAGATTTTTTTAAACAATAAATCATTCAATCAATTATTCAAATTTATTCTAGATTAATCAACTATTCAAATTTATTCTAGATGAATCAACAACTAAGAGTTGTTTTTGTAACATGAAACGTACACTGTAAGAGTATTTATTATCAGAGAATTGTGCATGTAAATAACTTAGTCAGTACATACTTGCTCGCGAACTTTAGGTGACCTGAATATCTAATAGCTTGCGATAAAGCCTACATATACTGGCAATCAATTAAAGATGGGCGTTGCATATACATAGAACTACGAGGAATATTGTGCAGTTTCACATTTCACACTGGTGCATGTTCTTTCTTATTGAGACGGATCCTTACACCAAACAACATATTGTATTACTTTCAATGTGTTTCTGATTGAACGTTAAGGGTCCTTTTTTTTATTCTATGACATTAGTTTCATTAAACAGCATTATCCCGGTTTAAGTTGGACAGAGAATAAAATTTTCCTAATTTTTGTTGTACAAATATTCGTTAATTAACAAGACATTGCTTTTGACTTGTCTCGTTTTGTTGAATTATTCCACTGGATGTACGTGCTTTCAACAAACTAATTGTGCATTGTATAGCTTAATGTGTATGTGTAACAATTAACATGACGTGCAGCAAAAATTCTGTGATGCAGAAGTGTGGGACTATTTTTCGGGAAAATTTGCTCGTTTTACTAACACTTGTTGGTGTTTTATTTGGTTTTGGACTTGGATTTGCTGTTAGAAGTCTCTCTCCCTCAGATGATGCCTTAATATGGCTTGGTAAGTATTCTTATATTCACCCTGATGTACACAATTTAAAAGGTGCACTTGTTCCCTACAGGTACTTCTATAAATATTTCCTATTGATATATATTTGTATTTATTCTTCTATCGATGGCTTTTATTAGATAACTTAAAACATGAATTCAAGCCTGAATTACATAATAGAAATTCCTATGTATTCTAGTATTCTTCTGAATGTTAGCGAAATTTAGAATTTAGATTGTTAAAGAATTGTTTTGATATTAATTTTTGTATATTGTATTGTTCTACGAAATATTTTATTCCACTTCGTAAAAAATTTCCCGTCTTTATGTAAACTTTGAGTTCGCATTTGTCTGTATATGACATTGCACACGATATTGCCATCATTTTCCATGGAGTTTGAGATGTGGTTAACCTTTCGGTACTTCTTTGTTTTCTTGAATACGACTGATATTAATAGATTAACTTACATAAGTACACCAACATATACTTCTGCTATTTACAGGAATGTGTGGGGAACTTTATCTCCGAATGCTGAAAATGATGATCGTACCATTGATTGTTGCTTCGGTTATCACCGGTATGTCAAGCAACCTAATTTGAGTGTGTATGAAATGAAGCCGAGTCAAATAATTCTAATTAAAATTATCAATTTTATGATGAAATCAATTTAAAGATTGAAAAAGTATTTTTGATTATCTTATTCAATTTTTGATTTTGCTTTTAAATTCATTTTCCTAGGAACTGCATCGATGGACCCAAAATCTAACGGTAGAATAAGTGTTGTGTGTTTCACTTATATCATTATTACCAATTGTCTGCCGACCCTGATAGGAAGTATACTAGTGATACTCATCAATCCAGGTACGCATCGCATTTCCTATTAGACTGAGTACGTTATCTATGATTAATACGAAGTAAATCCTATCTTTCGTAATTGCAGTAATTCTATTATAAGTCACTCATAGTAAGTTATTTTGTCCACAGTTGCGCTATGTTTTACTTATAAGGATATATGATATGAACTACATGCATTATACAGGTATATGTTTAACATGGAATAAAATAACGTATGTTGACTAGAAAGAATTGCAAAATTGAATCGGTAGTAAATGAGTTAGAATCGGAATGCTAATTAATTCATTCCACGCCCTACACAATGAAAATTCAAATGCATTTAATAAATACATTTAACCAATAAAGAATCTAAATACTGATTCAAAATAAGTGGGTAGAATTATTTCATAAATTCAATTACTTTGCCCTTTGAAATATTTATACTCTAGACTTTTTGGTTTTTTTTTTAATAAATAGTCTATACTGAGTTCAAGTAGTTTTCAGTAGACTGTAGTGTCAATGACGTCATAGAGTTCCATAACGTTATTGCGTTTTTTTTTTTTATTCATTTACCTTTTCATTCGGATTTAAAGGAAATTTAATCATCATGTTTTTCTTCAAAAATTGATACAGAAGCGTAAGAGTTTTGGCACGGTTTGTAAACAAATGGATAACTCCAGATTAAATTGAAATTACATATTAATCAGTCATTACTACATTAGGACGAAGAGGCTAATTCCCCGGTACTATATCATAATTATTATTTTTATAACAATGTGTAACGATGCGTGCTTTTTCGTAATTTACCTGAACCTTGAAATTCAAATGACAGAATCAAATATTATAAGAATAACTTCTTCCGCCCTCTGCACACATCAGCCATCATTCCGTACATTCTTAATTATAAGGTGTTCTCACAATTTTAAAATGTTAAATTGCTATTTGCTAAAAAAAAAAAAAAAAAAAAAAAAGAAGAAAAAAGAAAAGTGAAGGTCATATCAAATGCAAGACAACGAGTACAGTCAGGTTTAGATAGGTAGTTGATATATGCTGACACATTATATATTGAAGTTTCCTAGAATGAAAGTTTCAGTTGATAACGTTTTTGTTAGGGAGTGGTGTGGAATCCATGGGTTCGACAAGTACAGTGAGCACAAATCTGCAGACACAGGATATTTTTGCTGATTTATTGAGGTAATAATTTGTAAAGTTAATTTTTAAAGTTAAGACAAATTTTAAGAGTTGATTTAAAGTAATACTATTGTAAACTTTAAAAAGGTTTCAAATAACATGTACATGCAATGTAAGATATTTTGGTTTTATTATTGCATCATTAAAATACGAACATATTAAGCGACATACAGAATGAACATAACTAGGAATTAACACCCCCGCCCCTCCCTGTAGAATTTTGCATTATAAACAAAAACTTTTCCTATTAATTGCCTTGTAAAGAACGTGTTGTTTGTATTTCGCATGTGAATTTCATGTCATTGATTACTTAATTGTACATGTATTGGCATTCTGGTGATACACAACAAACATCGAAAGTGCAATCTCATCAGATGTTTAGATAACATTTTCTACGTGCTGAAAAGCCCCTTTATTTATCTCCTCATCTATGGTTTAACTTTAAACACATGTTGATTTTCTTCTGAGAATAGGGTTAATATATAGTAAACATATTTATAAATGTAATTCTTCTAGACATTATCAGCAACAGCATCATATTCTATTACAAAAACACACGATAAATGACCTGAAGTTTTGCTGACAAAACCTTGAGTTGAAAAATAAATCAAGGTTTTTCACGGAATCGTAGTGTAGCATTCACCTCTGACGAACTTGGATTTTCAGCGTGATTCATTCATGATTTCTCCAAAAAAAGTAACATGAAGCATAATACATTCATTTTTAAATATTTGTAATCTATTTGCAGCTCACATGGTTTTTTTTTCAAAGACTGCCGATGTCGATTATATCTCCGAAACCCGTGTGTGTAATGTTCATTAAAACGATGACATTCTGTGTAACGGCGTATCTTTCAATTCATCTTTACTCAATGCATTATGATTTCGATTACATGTCAATACCAATGATTCAATTGTAGTCAAATGCCATTCTCATTCAGGTTTGCATTGCAAAGTTTTGCATCACCCAAATGACCATAGATAATGATTTGTAATATTAACAAAACTGCAATAAACTGAATGACGAAACAATATATTTTCTAACATTTCAGAAATTTACTACCAGAAAATCTGGTGTTGGCTACATTTGAACAAGTAAGTTTAGTATGGATGTGATGCACCTGTTTTAATCTTTTGTGGACTATGCTAAAATCAATCTTTTTTCTTCTTCTTTAATAGACCACTTGCCGATCTTGATAATGGCAGTCTTTTTGTCCGATCTAACATCTTTTGGCGTTGTTTTTCGTTGTGACGTTACATTGAATTTATGTCACGTATTATGACGTCACTGTGAAAAACAACGCCAAAAGGTGTTAGCTCGGACAAAAAGACAGCCATTAACAAGCTCGGCAAGTGGTCTATTGTGCTGTATTTGTAATGAGTAGGGTAGCGGGTCCTCTCACCAGTAAACACGTATGTTGACCGTTCGAAGCCAGTGTTCTGTGTTTGTTATATAGCTGAGTCAGATGTCATTTTCCTTTCATAGGCTAAAACATATTGCACAATATGAATGAAGCTCAGTATGATCGAATAGTAAGCAAGAGTGTTTGCAATAAAAGAGTTCTGAGTCGAATCTTATAAGATGTAATTTTGTTTTGTGTATGTGGAATGTAGCCAGGACCTGGCTATAATGAGCAAGAAACGTCAAAGGTGTTGAACATCCATGAAACAGATGGAATAGTTTCTGTAGACGTAGGCATGAAGGAATCTGTAATTCATTTCTGTTCTACGGAGTTTGCATATGTCTGAACCTAAAAGTGGTAGTTTGAGATCCTCCCATAAGTTCAGTTCATATATGACAAATGACCTATGTATAAACGTGCTTGCTAATTAGTTACGTTTTGATGAAGCTTTACAGGTCATGTATGGTAGAGCAATAATTGTAAGATTGGTCTATAACTAGATTTTTGTAAATGTTATATAGATGTTTGTAAAAATATTTGTTTTTAACTCATTTTTCTTTATGTTTTCTTTTCTCGAGGTAGTAATTGAGTTAGATTTCTTCTTTACAATTCACGTTGTTTTCATATTTCTTTGATATATATTTACCAGAAATAAGTATATTTTATGAAGAAACAATTCCCAAATTGTAGTAATTGAGTTAGATTTCTTCCTTACGATTCAAGTTGTTTTCATATTTCTTTGATATAAAATTTACCAGAAATAAGTATATTTTAAGAGGAGACAATTCCAAAATTGACCCCAAATTATGAGCCAAAGAACCCTACGGTACGTAACGGTTGTTTCTGTAAAGTTGTCAAAACTAAGTTTAAATGATGGAATTAGACGTCATTTAATAACCTCCTAGATTTTCTACTTTTTGCATAAATAATATAAAACTACCATGAATTCCATTGACTAGTATGTTTCTTTTACATTCGTTTCAGGCTCAAACGAAGTATTCATTGTCAACTATAAAAATAACAAAAGTGATAAATGGAACGAATTCAACATCTTCTCAGGAAATGATTTCAGGCAAATATGTAGGATCTGTGCCTTCTTCTAATATACTAGGTTTGTATATTGTATATCTGTTGGAACAGTGCGTAGTTCTAATATATTGGGTTTTGTATAAGGAATGTTTTTGGGTCTGTGCCTAATTATAATACATTGGGTACGTATATTGAAGATTTCTTGGCACTGCTTTTCATTCACATAATATTTATTTATTTTCTTTAGAAACTTTTTAAAAACTTCATACAGCTGAGTCAGAGTACTTTTCCTATCTTTTACAGATAAATATTTGGTAAAAGAACGGAGAGAAGTTACTTGACTCTGCTGTCAGAGACATACAGAAAATAGGAGAATAAGTACGAAAATGTCCCGGGCACCTGGTCTCACTTCGTTTTGTTTTTGTTTTTGTTTTTTTTGGGGGGGGGGGGGTTCGCATTTGTCTGAATATGAATCTATACACGATATTGTGCTTTTATTCCATGGACTATGAGATATGGTTTACCCTTCGGTACTTCTTCTTTTTTTGTCCAAACGTAAGTACGCCATTGTTGTAAGATTTGTTTACTAAAACATTTACACACAGGCTCCACTGTATCACAATCATGTACTTATATATGCCTATTTCATCAAAACGAAAATATGGGAAGACGTAACAGTACAATATTTAGATAGCTCATGATTTGATCACCTGACGTCTTGCAATCCCTTCCTTAAACAAAAAGACAATTTACCTTTTTGAAGATAATGATCTTAATTTAAGAGACGATTTTCTCATTGTTTAACAACTTTTGATCAGTTCTATCCTTTTGATTCGGTGCCATGTTATCGCTTTTATATTCTTCATCAATTTAAAGTAGTGTTAAAGAATAAGATGGGTTTTTGTTGATTGAAATATTTATATATTAAAACCCATCAATATATGCTCTGCAAACGACAGAAACAATAAGCAATAAGCTGCTGAATCATATAATGTATATATATATATATATATATATATATATATATATATATATATATATATATATATATATATATATATATATATATATATATATATATATATATATATATATATATATATATATATATGTATATATTAATATTCATTATTGACTTCAGTATTTATTTGACAGTCTAAATGTTTGTTTTCATGCTCTTCAATTATACAGGACTAGTGATAGTAAGCTCCCTCTTCGGTCTTGCCATCAGTTATACTAGAGATGTTGGACAGCCATTCCTAAGCTTTTTTCGGTCAGCAAGCGAAGTTATTTTACAAATACTTCGATGGCTGATATGGTAAGATGATACACAGTAGGTTCCTTTATATTTTTAACGATTAGTCATGGATTGAAAATGTGGTAAGATTATCCATGTGTGTGTGTGTGTTTGTGTGTGGTTTCATATATATAATTTTTTGAGAAGACAGGGAGAAGAGGAAAATCAAAATTTCATTTACTTACATGAACGACGGTATATATTCTAATTGTTAATACACATGAGACCAATAATTTTGGAATAAAAGCTGCAGATAGTGCAGCGAAATAGTACCACATTTCTCCGAACAAGAAGAAACATCTTTGCTTATGTTCTACAGATTCGATGCTTATAGAATAAGGTATCTAGACTGGGATTTTATTTCAGAAATATATGAATAGGAAACCCCTATTCTGTTTTTGTTCTGGAGAGCTAATATTTATAAATACGAATGCTTCGATGCGTGCATTAAGATTGAGGTTATTTTAAAATAAAGCTACATATACATAAATATATCAAATATAATACAAAGTAAGTATATATATATGTAATGAGAACGACAATGTAAGAAATGGCCTATTAATGTAAATTATTTTGGTCAATATTTTAGAAGTATCTGTTCCTTCATCAGGACTACATATGGTGTTTATTCATAAGACGTGTAACGAGAATCTCACGAGAAATTCCGAAATATTGACCACGCTGTAATGTAAAGATGATGGATAAATCCAAACCACAAGTCCAAAAATCATGAAACCATAGGACATACAAAATCAGTGAAAATGAAAAACAAATGGAAAATAACAAAATATGTCTACTTGAAGAGCATATGTGAACCCCTGTGATGGAGTGAGATCAGGTGCCCGGGGAGAGTGAGCATCTCCTGCTTGCTAGCAACACCCGTCACATATACCCCGTAGAAAGAGTCAAATCGTATGAATTCCATATGTATTTATATATGGAGAAGTCGAAGTAGGTAACCTTCTAGTATAGAAGGTGTCAAATCTGTATAAAGTGGTCGGAATCGGTCTCAGTCCAGAATATCATTTAAAAGTCTGGATAACGAGATATCATATGGAGTAATAAGAGTCTCGTAACGACCGTAGAACTTCCTCAGTGACGATGCTAGTCTAGCACATATATAACCCTGGTTGTGCAGCTTAACTGAAAGTCGTCTAGCCCTCAGAACAAAGTCATTGTAATTTGAACATGCTCTGGAATAACGTATTAACTGAGATATGAATACGCCATATGCGGGCGATGATGGAATGTTGCTACTTATGAAACGAAAGTTTGTGATAGCGAAATTGAAATCGTCACGTTTGTCATAGAGTGAGGTGTTCAATTGACCATTAATGTCGAAAGACAACATAATATCTAAATACGAAGTAGAATTACTACTTTCTGTGGTTTCTTTGACCTCCAGTGCACTTGGATAGATGATGCTAAGGTAATCCGCGAATGAAGGATTATTAATTGAAAGCAAGTCATCTATATATCTGTAAGTAAAATTGAAGCCAAGAGCCAATTGTTAAAACATTATTAGTTTAATTTGTACTTTTGTGCTTTAAATAGATCTATTTATATGACGTGTGCTATATATATATATATATATATATATATATATATATATATATATATATATATAATATATATATATATATATATATATATATATATATATATATATATATATATATATATATATATATATATATATATATATATATATATATATATATATATATATATATATATACAGTTAGAAAGATAGATAGATAGATAGATAGATAGATAGAGAGAGAGAGAGAGAGAGAGAGAGAGAGAGAGAGAGAGAGAGAGAGAGACTAGAATTACATTCATTTAATGAATTCATGATTTCAAATAAACAAAATTGATTCCTAGGTCAACACCAGTAGGTGTCATAAGCCTAATTGCCAAAACAATCGCCGCTACCCAGACACTGGAGGAAGACTTTAAAAGACTTGGGATATACTTCTTAACAGTGATGCTAGGCATGATTTTATTGATGATGATCATACAGCCAATAGCTTACTATGTTGTTACGAAGAAGAATCCGTTCAAGTTTATGTTGTCTATTCTTCAACCTACTTCCATCGTATTTGCCACATCCAGCACGTAAGTGATTTAAGATTATGAGCCATTTATAATCCATATCATCGGAAACTGAACGAAATACATTAAAACTATATTGTGGTATGTAGTTCTTCAAAAGGAATATTAAAGAAATGAGCTTTCTTAGAATTTCCAAAAATGTGTAAAAATTTCATTAAGTATGTAAATGAAGAAATAAGTAAACAAATATAATTTCATTTACCATTTTTTCGGTCTTTATGTTCTGTCATTCTCTACAAATTCTGCCGCACGTAAGTAACAGGTATTGCTAGCAAGCAGATGCTTATTTTACCCAAGCACCGATCTTACTTTCTTTTTGGAGGTTCATTTATGTTCCTTATAAGATGATGTTGCATTTTTATTGATTTAGTATGTCTTTCCTTTTCATGATGTTTGGACTTCTGGGTTGGTTTCATCCATCATTTTTCAATTTCGTTCTACCTTTCTATTTATTTTTGTTCTTTATTTCTTACTTTCAAAATCCGCAAATGATATTCTTAATTGGATGGAAATGAGAATTTCTATGGACGTCTAACACGAGTGTGCCAGCTGTCAGGATATATTTTCTCATATTGTTCGCAATGAAAAACTTAGAGGTCTTTTAAGTAAAGGCCCAAAATGTAGAGAACTACAGTCATTTACATGGCGTCAAAATTTTATATTATTATTAACTCATGTGAAGCGTATGCCAGACGTTGGGATAAGAGAAAGAATGCTGAGTTAGACACTCTTTATGAATAGCTTAAGTCGATCAGAAGTCTGCTAAAGAAAAGAGTTCGAAGACGTTGTCATATTTTCAAGAACAAACACTATTCTATATGTCGTGACTTCAGTGTCGTTAGAGAACTTTCTCGACTTCAAGAAAATTTCATTATTGTCCCTGCTGACTAGGCAGCTATCAATTGCACATTCGTATGTAAGGCATATTATATTATATGTCTTCTAGAAAAGCGTGGTCTTCATTCTGGTTATCCAATTTACACAATTACAAATCTGTCTTCTTCAGAGGTATTGGATAATCATAAGTGAGTTCTCGGTTCATTTGGTATTACTACAAATTAATCTGATCTCGAGTTACCATACCCTTTTTTGGATTCCAAAGATGCATAAAACTCCATATAAGCATCGATTCATAGCTGGATCTTCCAAGTATTCCACCAAGCGTCTTTCCATGTTACTCACCAAAATTCTTACAGAAATCAAACATGATCTTCAGAAATACTGCACTACTGCCTACTCGAGAAGCGGAATCAGTCAGATGTTGATCCTAGAGAATTCCAAGGATCTTCTAGAACACTTTAAATCTCATATTTTCAATAATGTCACTAGCATAAAATCTTTTGACTTTTCGACTCTTTATACAAAATTCCTCATCAAAAACTGAAGAACAGAATAACATCAACCATTCAAAACGCCTTCTTTAACAAAAAAGGAATTCGCAGGTATAAGTATCTCGTCTAGGCTACAACGTCACATATTTTGTAAAGGAACAGTCTGATTCCAGCTGCAAGTATACAGAAATAGAGATCATCCAAATCTTAGAATTTCTTATACATAATATGTTGTAATAATAATAATTGTGATATTTGGTGGGAAAGTGTTCCAACAGAATGTTGGCATTCCTATGGGTACGCCTCTTCTGGCAAATATATTTTTGTACTCTTACGAAGCAGAATTTATAGTCTCTGCTCTCTAAAAGCAATAGACAATTAGCATCTCGGTTCAACTTTACATACAGATACATCGATGACATTTTGTCGATTAACAATCCTGTGTCTAAGAATCGCCTCAACATCATATATCCAAAGAAACTCGAGATAAAAGATACAATAAAGAGCGCATCTTCTGCTTCATACCTCGATATACTCCTAGCAATTAGTGACGATGGTACATTACTAATCTCTCTCTATGACAAACGTGACTATTTCAATTTCATTATTACCAACTTACCTTTTCTGAGTAGCAACATACCTTCATCTCCCGCATATGGCGACTTCATTTCATAACTTATACTCTATGCCAGGCATGCTCTAAATACGAAAATTTTGTCCTGAGAGAGAAGCTTCTTGCCACGAAATTACTCTCACGAGGATATATTGGGGAACTTTTTGTTTTGACTCCACCTGATTTTACATATACATATATAAGCACAAGAAAGCGACAAACGACACTAAAAAAATATGGTCAAATTTTCGAGGTGATCTGCCCCTTCCTCAAGACAAAACAATATGATAAATAGCAATATGAAAAAAGAAAGCTATATACAAAGCACTAGTCTAATTATACGGTGATATCGGGCGTCAGCTACATTTTGCGTGTTTTGTATATATATATATATATATATATATATATATATATATATATATATAATATATATATATATATATATATATATATAAAGCACAAATAGAATCAGTGAAACACCTATGGATCTTGGATCTCCGAAGAAATACCTGTAGAAAATAAAGACAAATTAGACAAACATATAAAGCACAAAGACACTACAGTTAACAAGGCACCCTATATTTCACTTATATTCGTTCCCCGTCTGGGACTCGAACCCACGACCTCTGGTACCGAATCACCTAGCTGTCATGCATCCGACCCTCTAACCGACTGAGCTACCCGAGCTCCACAAAAATGGAGCTTTAATAGCCAATCATTAGCTAATCGCATGCATGACAACACGGCCGCGGAAAGTGAAGGAATTTACCCGACGTAAACGCGGGCGGATCCCCTGAGAGGATACATCACTGAAAGAGAAATAAACATATAAAGCACAAATAGAATCAGTGAAACACCTGGGAGTACTATGGACCTTGGATCTCCGAAGAAATTCCTGTAGAAAATAAAGACAAATTAGACAAACATATAAAGCACAAAGACACTACAGTTAACAAGGCACCCTATATTTCACTTATATTCGTTCCCCGTCTGGGACTCGAACCCACGACCTATGGTACCGAATCACCTAGCTGCCATGCATCCGACCCTCTAACCGACTGAGCTACCCGAGCTCCACAAAAATGGAGCTTTAATAGCCAATCATTAGCTAATCCCATGCATGACAACACGGCCGCGGAAAGTGAAGGAATTTACCCGACGTAAACGCAGGCGGATCCCCTGAGAGGATACATCACTGAAAGAGAAATAAACATATAAAGCACAAATAGAATCAGTGAAACACCTGGGAGTACTATGGACCTTGGATCTCCGAAGAAATACCTGTAGAAAATAAAGACAAATTAGACAAACATATAAAGCACAAAGACACTACAGTTTACAAGGCACCCTATATTTCACTTATATTCGTTCCCCGTCTGGGACTCGAACCCACGACCTATGGTACCGAATCACCTAGCTGTCATGCATCCGACCCTCTAACCGACTGAGCTACCCGAGCTCCACAAAAATGGAGCTTTAATAGTCAATCATTAGCTAATCGCATGCATGACAACACGGCCGCGGAAAGTGAAGGAATTTACCCGACGTAAACGCAGACGGATCCCCTGAGAGGATACATCACTGAAAGAGAAATAAACATATAAAGCACAAATAGAATCAGTGAAACACCTGGGAGTACTATAGACCTTGGATCTCCGAAGAAATACCTGTAAGAAATAAAGACAAATTAGACAAACATATAAAGCACAAAGACACTACAGTTAACAAGGCACCCTATATTTCACTTATATTCGTTCCCCGTCTGGGACTCGAACCCACGACCTATGGTACCGAATCACCTAGCTGTCATGCATCCGACCCTCTAACCGACTGAGCTACCCGAGCTCCACAAAAATGGAGCTTTAATAGCCAATCATTAGCTAATCGCATGCATGACATTCACTGTTTCACTGATTCTATTTGTGCTTTATATGTTTATTTCTCTTTCAGTGATGTATCATCTCAGGGGATCCGCCTGCGTTTACGTCGGATGCATGACAGCTAGGTGATTCGGTACCATAGGTCGTGGGTTCGAGTCCCAGACGGGGAACGAATATAAGTGAAATATAGGGTGCCTTGTTAACTGTATTGTCTTTGTGCTTTTATATATATATATATATATATATATATATATATATATATATATATATATATATATATATATATATATATATATATATATATACAGAGATATTTATGTATTTATCTCCTCGACTTGAAAGGTTGTTGTAGGTACCGGGAACCTGGTCTCACGTCGACTTTATTGGGGTTCGCATTTGTCTGAATATGACAATATTCACGATATTGTCCTATTATTCCATAGACTATGAGATATGGTATACCCTTCGGTACTTCTTCGTGTTTTACTCTCTCCTGCATCTTATTTCACTCTCTTCCCGTGATTCATGTATGCTCCTATGTAGATCTGTGTGGTGCTTTTTCTTCATTGGTTTTACTATTGTTTGTTAGTTCGTTCGCTTGTTGTTGTGGTTTGCTTGTTTCTAACTTTTGTTCTTTGTGTAGGGTTTTTGGTTTTGTTTGTTTTTTGTTTGTTTGTTTTGGGATTTTTCTGTTTTTTTTTTTACTTTGCTGATGGTGTATGCCTTCCATCTGGTCTCATTTCTGAATTTGGGGTTGGTGAATGTCCACTGTGGTACATTGTTGTTAGTGCCATAGTCATTTGACATCAGTCACTTTCGTATTTTAGGTTTCAGTTTCATTATACTTATTTTAGTAATTTGGTTTTATCCAACATCATAGGAAAGTACATTAAGCTTCATCGTTGTCGCTAAGCACGTTTTGCCGGCACTGAGTGCCTCAAGTAGCTAATGGATGTTTTTATGTAAAAATCAGGGAAAAAGACTTGTTTTGAGAATATAGTGTTATTTCCTAGAAGAAAATGTAATATATAATTCAATTAAATCTTTGTATTTTATAAATCATGTTATATCACATATACAGTGGAATATTCTTTTATATAGGGCCATTGCAATACCGGAAACATTAAAGAGTTTGGAAATTAAGAATATGTTAGACACCAGAGTGACTAGATTTGCAGTACCTTTATCTGCAGCTCTAGGTAGATGTGGTAGTTCAATGTATATTACAGTATCCTGTTTATTTGTTGCACAAATGGTTGACGTAGAACTAGATGCTGGAACAGTTATCTTGGTGTGGTACGTTTATCATTAAATTAAGCATACCATCATATCACTGTACTCTGCTGTTCCAATATTTATATACCATTAGAATTCCCAATCATTTAACCACGAGAATCACTAAAGAGACATAAGTTGTCGAAGAACGCATCTGATACACACAAAAAAAGCGTATGTATATTATGATCGTTATTACATTCACATTTCACAGTTTTGGTTTTGACTGAAGGGACAAAAGTTGTTGAAATGAGCATATTGTTTTCTTAATTATGAGATGTGCATATATTATTATATTTATTAAATCCACTGATTCTGCTCCTGGTTAATTATTGTTTCCTGAGGGTGTCATAAGCTCAGTTGTCAGTACTTCTGTACTATCCGCAATATAAACTTCTAGTGTATTGTGGAATAAAGTTTGTAAATTATTCTAAAACTAAGGGTAATTTCCCTCATGCATATCTCTGTATTAAGATTGCTGCTTTAGTATTGCAGGTATGAAAACGAAATGTTTCATATGATCTGAAAGCTAATATATTCGCTAGATAGTTGGTAAATACTTAGAAAATGCTAACAGTAAAGAAAAAACATACCATAGCACAACCTGTTTTACTAAAGAGTTTTTGTAAATTATAACGTTAAACTCTTGTATTGTAGTAGTTTTTAGTTTTAACGTTATTCTAATTTCGGGATGTATGCAGAACGGGGATAAAACACGACGTTATTGGTGCTCGGAATATCTTCATAAGTCATCAGCACATATTCTATTTCACAAGGATATGTACTGATAAGCATTCAGTGTTCAACTCACTGGAAAAGTTATATCTCTAACATCAACAATTGATTTAATAAGAGGAACGCATTTTTTTTGTTGTAGTAGAGATTTTTGTCGTTTTCTTATCCTTCTTCTTCCATTCCCCCTTTTTTCCGAAATAATTTTTGTGCAGTTATTAAGTATAAATCAAGTACTCCAAATCATCGGATTATTTAATACTATTTACAGCATTCTAACGACGTTTTCGACTTTGGCTATCCCGTCGGTGACAGGTGCGAGTCTTATCACTGTGATAATCCTATTGACGGCTCTCAATATTCCAGCAGAAGAAGCCTCTCTGCTGTATGTCATTGACTGGTTTCTGTGAGTAAATCTAAATCTGTATCTATTCTTCTGCTGCCTATACCATTACCAATGACACACTTATGTTTGCTTTAGATGTGTTTTGAAGGTGTTTTCAATATAATCATTTGCAGACAAAGTAACCAATAAATCCCTTGTAGAATCAGCGTCTGTGAAAACAGTGATGGGGTGTGGTATCCTCGGTGTCGCTGTCGTTCGTACTTTATGGTACCTTTGTTTAGTCATCAATAAATTATGTTCACATTGTATTTTTGTGAAATATTACTTCATATCGCTTAAAGTAGAATTGCACGTTAATGTAATCACCACACAGCTGACGTGACATACCCCGACCGATCAATTATGTGTTCATGGTAACACAAATTATTAATTTTTATTTAAAAATGTAATTCTCGATCTGATGCCTCGAAAATTGTAAACCCGGGAAGTATTTGTAACTGTACTAAATCTTCTAAAATTGCCCCCGTCAAAACTAAACGGTTTCACAGTACCAGAACAACATATGTATTTGGACCGGATACAGTATAGTCGATACGTACATGGGAACCTCTTTAAAAGCCATTTTTATTTCTCATTGAATTTTTAATCTTAGTATGCTGTAGAAAAGTAAACCAAATCGAACATGAATTGAAGATAAGAATATGCAAATTAAAACCTATCACAAAACCATTCAATTGTAATGTAATTGTGATACGGACTTATGACTGTCAACGGGCATGGCAATCGAGATTTAATTAGTGTGGGCAATGAAACCCTGAAATAAGGTCACAAATTAGCAGTCAACCATCTTTTCTACCTTTAATTTCTGCTTTAGAATTTGCAATAACGTATAGTGATTCGGGCTTGTGTATTATGTTAAGATCTTTCTAAAGGGAGTACCTAATTATATAACAATAATACGTTGATAAATCTTACTATTAAATAACATTGTATATGTAAGATTTGTTGCTTGTATAGCTCTGTGTTACTTCCTTTTTCATCCATTTATTATTAGCCACATACAACTGAATAGGTTACAAACTCTACAAAGCATGTCGTAGTATCATTTCGTGAACATAATTCATGGAAAGAATGCCAGACAAGAGATTGATATCATTAATACTGTACATATGATAGGTTAATATTTCGTAGGTGAAAATTAATCGTAACTGAAATGACAAACGTATAAAAATATATCAGTAATTGCAAATTGTACATTTTTACAATGTTTGTGTTATTTTCAAGGGATCGATTTCGTTCAGTTGTGAATATATACTTCCAAACTCTTGGTGTTGTTGTAACATATGAAGTCAACAAAGCATCGTTACCACCGTTACCACCAATGCAGCAGGAAGACGAAATGAAAAACACAGAAAATCATAAAACAGACAGAAAAGACTCCAAGGCATCAGAAAATTGGAATATGGAAAGTGAAAATATATTCTCTGCAGTGTGAATACAAGAAGAACCCAAAAAAGATAATGCGACTTCCTATGAGTTCAGAAATGTGTTTATTGTCATGTAAATTACGATTTAGTGCAAAAAGAGTGAATAACAGTAAGACAAAAACATTTGTAGTACCAACGCTAATTTAGATTATATACGTGAAATATCATACATTTAAGAATAAATAAGAAAGTACAGCATACAATGCCTGTGAATAATAGGTAGTATTTTGTAATATTATAATCACATGAACATATTTTAGAATATGCATCTCAATAAAGTATTCAAATATTTCATTTTTCTTATTTTAATTATATATGGATTGACATAAGATGACACATATGGTTTAAGCGAGGACCTTTGTTTTTTTTTTTTTAAGATAGTGTTGACAATAAATAATAGCTAAGTTAACTAAGTAAGACTCATACTGCGTATAATATTTAAATTGTATTTAAATGATAAATAAAGTGTACATTATGTAGTATATATAAAGGATAAATTCGTATATTAATATAAAGGTATACAATTTTTTTTAGCTTCCACATTTAAAAATCTTGAAATTTATACTACGTATTCAATATCAATAATGGATGAGGCTACTGTATATTAATATCTTAATTGAATATTCCTCATTATATATATAAGAGCATATATCTAAACCTATATCTGGCTGTCTTCTATCACGACATTATTCAACGTGACAGGTGGTAACGTCCTCCTCACAAACTGAAAAGTGATGATTGTTCCTAGAAAATGGTAGTAGATATTAGTCACTGACCGGAATCTGTCTCTGAAACGCAACCAGAAATCATGTAAATGTATGTCACATACGATTTATTTTAATCATGAAAAACGGCAGGAAAGAATGAACGATAATAAGTACATGATCAAGCTGACATTTGTTATATATGTGTCAGCATGTCCATCCAAAGCAGGTTTTTATAACGAGCATCTTTGTTTCCTTTCAGATATCCATATAATATACTTTGATTTTTTAATTAGAAAGAGAAGTAAACTACAAAGAATACAACCTATTTACCAAACATTGAATTTTTTTGAAATACAAAATTAAATAAAGCACTCTACTAATCTACCAAATATTGGCATATAGAGATAAATGGGGGTAGGTAGTTCTAGGAGATCTTGACCCCCTGGAATTCGTCAAAGAATTTTACATCGGTTTCCAGAGAACTGGTTCCGATACATCAGATACCTTCCCAAAAAGGATTTTGGTAAATTCGTTTGAGGGCAAACGATAGATCTATATTGAACACAAAATTATAATTATTAATAGTTCGAGAGTACATGCAGTCGATAGTGATGAAAACGTAATTATCTATAACATTGGCTATAAACCTAGATTAATTCAATAAGCCTACACTACTGTAATTGCTACGTACAGGAACCACTCGATGGCATACAATAGGGAAGCTTCTTCTGCAGGTATATCCAGAGCAGTAATGATGATAATGACTGTAAGTAACCCTGAACTGCCGACAGGTGGTATAGCTAACGTTGACATCGTTGTTAGAAGACTGAAATGAAACAGTAATAACGACTGAATGATAAAAATATTTCGGAATATACTCCTTGCTTTATTACTGTTGTCGATACAGGAGAAAGTCGTAAATATACGTAATATACTGAACAGTTAAATGAAGCCTTTTTAATATATTCGAAAGAATCTTTCTAATACGACAACTGGAGAAGTTACGGCACTTACAAAAAATAATTATTGGATAATACAAATGAAAATATTGATAGCATGCTATATTTTTCATTATTAAAAGATATTGATAGCATGGTATATTTTTCACTTTTAATAGAAAAATGATTTGCAAATACTTATAATGACTCCTTATGACAAAATTTTCAGGGGAAATTCATATTGTAGCTACATACCACACTTGAGTGACTTTAACAGCATCTAGTTCTATATTCAACATCTGTGCTATGAATAGACATGACGTCACAATATAAAGAGCACTCCCCGCTCGACCAAGAGTAGCACATAATGGGATTACAAATCGTGTGACACGTTTGTCTATTTGGTTCAATTCTTCTAGACATTTAAGGGATTCCGGAACGGTAATAAGTCTGAAAACAATTTCAGAAATTATGATCCTTAATTTTAACAAATTCATTTTGAATATTGCCTTATATAAATACATAATGTGCTAAGTAAATTATGAATTCATCAGTATGGCAATATAACACTATTTGTTTTAACTCTGTTGTAAGTTCTGATTATCTAGTAATCAACAACATTATACTCAATTCGTCGTCATATGGATGAAATATTTTAGTGTCCTTTAACACATAATTAATCCTATTTAATTATTGTAATAAAATTATATATGCTTACGCACTAGTAGTTGCAAATACTACGAGAGAAGGTTGCATTATGGATCCAATGAACTTAAAGGGGTTCTTCTTTGTTACCAGGAAATAAACGACGGGCAGAATGATGTACATCATTATGAGTAACCCAAGCATGACTGTCACAAAGAACATTCCCAATCGTTTGAAGTCTTCTTCAATATTTTCTGCACCAGCTATTGTTTTCGCAATAAGACTAACTACGCCAAGTGGTGTGGTCCTTTAAGAATAATGAAAGAAATTTATGGAATTAAAAAATAAAAGTATGGCATATTTGCAGCAAATCAATTTGATAACGCTTATACTCTCAGGCACGTAGTCTCATCTATGATTTTAAATTGACAATGAATATACATATATTTATATTTAGTTAACATAGAAAAAAAGTGAAAATTAAAGATGGGGATATATTAAAACCTTTCTTAGAAGAGATATTTCCAAGAAGAGTAAAAGAAACTCCATGTAATCCTATTTAGAAATAAATGTCAAATGAAATTTGAATTTGTAGCAATAATAAGAACTGGCGAAAAGTAATAGAATCTGTGTTCAAGTGATCACATGTGTCGCCTGTGTGACTTTTTGTACACAATCCAAAATAACTATTCTTAGCAAGAAGGTCACGGTCAAGGTCACAAGATTGTCGAGGTTGGTTTCTTTTGAGAGCAGCGTTCAAAATATTTATTACCTTGTTTGTTAAAGGATGTCACTAATACGCAATCGTGTTCCAGAATATCGTATTACAGTATGGAAAGGGAATGTCATACTGTTCAACAACACACTAGTATGACCACAGCACGTCTTTAATGAAGATGACTTTTGCTTCGTATAGGTACTAAAATGTCAGCCAGGAGAGGGACACAATTGCTATTTTCTAGACTGCCAATAGTCTACTGGAAACTTTTCCACCGCAAAATCCACTAATCATATTAAGAGCTAGAAACTTCATCATTTTGATGATATTTCGTTTTCAATGTATTTGTTCTTTGAACCAAGGTTGCTTTTATGTTTCTGGTGAGCAAAACTTTTATGAAAAATAATCAATACATTAATCATTTGCTATTGTGCAGTGGTATCAATATCTCGGCCATGATGTTGAAATATATTTGAGTATCACTACTTATGAGTTTGAAGAACTATATAAACGATAAACAATACACCCGGTTTAGTAGGCTAGTGTGTTTTTCATCTGTCGATACATGTTCAGTTATCAATTATTATCTTATACTTATCTTATACCATCATCAGTTATTAAATTGATTTTCTTAAGTCGGTACTGCTATTACATTGAAATCGAATATTTTTTATATCTCTCTATACGCTTATTATTTTTTGCTATGATATCCTCGGTTTTCATATTACAAATTTGATGTCCTTTGTATTTTTTATGGTTGACTACAATACTTACCATACAAACCATCTCGTTGTTTGCAGAACAACAGCACTGAAAGATTTCATGAACACTAGGAAAGATTTCCCTGTTTCTCCCACTGAGCTTACTGCTATTCCGAATATTGCAGAGATTACTACAAGTCCTGAAAAATATTTGACCTCATGACATAGAAGAGATTAATTGTTCTGTTTGTTTATATCATGTATTTCGACAGGGAAACCTTATTACCTTCTGCTTCGGGACTCCTACAGATCTAGAGTCTTAGCTCGCTTTCAGACTGGCAGAGCACGGTTTATCATGTTGATGTCGCATATATTTTTATACCATTATGTATTTTACAATACCTTACGTGTTTACATTTTTATGACCTCTCAATATGCGATACCTGTTGACCCTTGTTCTTTACATGGAGGATTATTTATAAATTTTTAAATGTACGTCCTTTGATTGTTCTGCTGTTACGGTGAGTGGGAAGGTGGGCCCGTAAACCGGTTAACCACACCATTTGTTTGGCTTTTGTCAAATTAAATGACCGTCCTAAGTCGGTATCGTAATTGCACTACAATCAAATATTTTTGTAATGTGATATATGTTCTAGTATATTATTTATATTCATGTATTGTATAGCTCTATTGTGACTTCTGCCACATAACTGAGCCAGTAACTCCTCTTTTTTCTTTTATACTTTTATACTAACGACATCTACCAGAATGCAAAATCGTACCCTACAGACACAGCCGAAGCAGCAAGTGTTCATTTCATGTCAACTTGTATCTTGAGACATTGGGTTTTACAGTCTAGATAGACAGGTCACTGTTTCATACTCACAGTATATCAATAATGCCCTGCAACACCCCTTTTTTCATACTATAATTGATTGATTACCACTTATAAGACACTTCGTATGTAAAGATGATGGATAAATCCAAACCACAAGTCCAAAAATCTTAACACCAGAGGACATACAAAATCAGTGAAAATGAAAAAGAAATGGAAAATAACAAAATATGTCTACTTGAAGAGCATATGTGAACCCCTGTGATGGAGTAAGATCAGGTGCCCGGGGAGAGTGAGCATCTTCTGCTTGCTAGCAACACCCATCACATATACCCAGTAGAAAGAGTCAAATCGTGTAAATTCCATATGTATTTATATATGGAGAAGTCGAAGTAGGTAACCTTCTAGTATAGAAGGTGTCAAATCTGTATAAAATGATCGGAATCGGTCTCAGTCCAGAATAGTCTAGAATCCTAAACTAGTTTCTCTTGTATACATTCTGACGAGATATGAATTAGCACCTATGCACATTCAAAATTTTAATGGACGTACAAATCTAAATGACGGTGAATTAAAAAAGAAGGTATTTAGAACGCTAACACGTTGCATCGTTTCCATTTTTACGTTGTATTTTTTCCATAGGACGTGTAAGTCGATTCGAATTACCTGAATGGTATAAGAAACTTTATCAAAATGGTGTAATGTCATTGTGATAGTTAAAGGTACGTTTTCTACTTACATACTTAATATTTTATGTAGACTACAAGAAAACGATATAAACCAGGCACTAGATGTATATTGAAAGAATGAAAAAATATAGAAGTACCTAATATGTTTGAACTTCGAATTGATCCTAAATTTTTCTTTGAAAGTGTTGTTGTTACTGCAGTTGAGGTATTTGTTCCATTTTTCAATATCTCCTCTAAAATCGTTTCGGATGAGTATGTCGTTTGCGCCTAGAAGACAGAAATATGACGGCATAATTCAATGATCTACTTTCTGTGATAAAGCAAGATACAAAAGCTACGGTATAAAACGAGTCAATAGATATATTCTGAAGAAGATATTATTTATATGTTATGAATAGACATTGATATTAAATTTAACTTTCAAAGAAAATGAAAAACGTCGACATATATAAACTTAATTCATATAGTTTCGAAATAGCAAAACTTCTTACTCAAAATATTGCAAGAAAACCTACCTTTTCAAATGTCGAAGTGATGATATTGTCAGGGATAATATTTCTAAAAACAAAATATTATTATAAAATTTTACAAAAGAACTTATAAATATATGATAAGCTATAATATATGGAAAATGAAATAAATATATATTTCATATGGTGATATATTTAGTCGTCTGTTAGTATAATACAAATTCGAAAGCGTATCAATCGATGTCCGTTATTCGAAGTCCAGTTATTCGAAATCCACCGTATTTGTAGCGTTTTAAAACAAAGCAAAAACAATTGCTGGAAGGAGTGAACGACTCCTGCTAGCATGATACCTCAGTTACAAGTTATCAGATCAGTAATGGGACGTCACTTTGTACGATCGTGTTCCAGAATATCGTATGACATTTTGTAAAGGGGATCTTCATATTATCCAACAATATCTTTGTATCGACAATAGAAATTCCTCAGTGAAGATTTCATACGTTCCAGTTCCTATTCTTGCGCGAGCAGTTTATCTTCGATCACAGAATAAAACACTGATACTGTCTTACAATATCTTCGTATCGACCACAGCGCTGTCTTAGTGAGCACTTCATGCGATCTATTTCGTAGCCCTCGGTCACCTAATAAACTTCATTTTAAAATTATGATAAAGAAAACGAATGCGGCGTCAATATCACGAGTATATTAACAGGTAAACCTCTCATTCGTACCTAAAATATAAGAATAATGTTTTGCAACAGTTTCTTCTCTAATTATGTAATTAATAGATTGATTACCGTTTTTCAGGCACTTTAAGTTGGCAATTTGAACGGGGTTTCTTGTTGAGAATATACAATCATTTAAGCAGAATATGTTACGTTCCCCCAAAAAAGGTAAGATAGCAATATCAAACAAAATTTCCAAGATCCAAATGATTCACTTAAAATCAGCATATTGCCTCTGATCAGGAGCACGGTCGAATTGACATAAACAATATATGATACTTTATCTGCAATTCATAAAATTAATCATGCAATGTACTAGGACTAAACAGACTTCGATTACAGTTTTTAAAGTACAAATCAAATAGTTGTATGCTTATAAATGTTAAACTGTGATACCTCTCTCTTGAAACGATTATAGAAATATAAATCATTTCGGAAAATAACGTAAGAAGTGTAAGTTTATAATTTGTAGGGCAGAAGATCTTGATTCGACATCCGAATATTGCGTTTATCTATTTAGACGAGGATGGTCTCCTGATGTCTTGATTTTATTATAAATGCGTCATACATCATAACGAACCAAACTAAACCAAACGTGAAATAAATTACAAATTTGCCAGCAGTTTATCACAGGTATATATCTTACCTTGTACCCATGTATATTAAGTTTACCTTAAAAGATCTGCAAAAATATCTTGAGTTTCCAAACTTGTTTTTATCATCCTAGAGTCAGTAGTTGATGCTATATTATGACCTATGTAAAGAAGAGAATGAAAACCTTTATAATAAGTTCCAAGATATCTGATGGGATGGTATGTTATTCAATAAGGAACATCCATTATACAAGACAAAATAGAGATACAGATTATCATGGACCCCTGGAAGAACTAGAGGTGGGATCAGGTGCCTTGGAGGCATAATCATCCCCTGATAACCGGTCACACCAACCACGATATCACAAAGCTATTTGAGCTAATATAACACGTAGTTATACGAGGTGGTAACAATAGTACTATAGTCACAATCGGTAAAAAATCATAATACATAATAATTTCAAATTCTTTGGGGTTTTGGTTTTACTGAGTTTTGTTCTATCGATAACTAGAACTAAACCATTCTGCATGACAATTTATTTGATAATGGAGTAAATAAAAATGAGTTAATGACTTAAGTATTTTCTCAGTTTATGGAGCCGGACCCAGTTAAAGAAGCACAACAATAAAATAAGGAAGTCAAACAATGGTTTCTGATAAAGAGCGTATTTATAGCAACTGTAAAATCTGCGGAATGTAGGCTTCAAACGTGGTTTTTGTCTCCTTGTGATACTAACTTTCACTTGGTAGTTTTCCGCAGTAAATGAATGCTAAAATGCTCTTGCATATCGGATCAAGTAAAAAACGAAGAAGTCCCGAAGGGTAAACCATATCTCATAGTCCATGGAATAAAAAGACAATATCCTGAATGGTGTCATATTCAGACAAATGCGAACCCCAATGAAACTGAGGTGAGACCAGGTGCCCGGGAGGAGTAAGCGTCCCCTGGTTGCATGAAACACCTGTCGCAAAAGTCCTGCAATAACCTTTCAAATCGAGGAGGTAAATACATAAATATACACGCACAAACACACGAAGGAGGTAAGAAGACGAAGTCAAGGTTTCCATTCAAGGCAAGAAAAGCTGCCAAACTGATATTCCGGTGTCGTAAGTGCACGTGAACAAATGTCTGTATATATATATATATTATATATATATATATATATATATATATATATATATATATATATATATATATATATATATATATATATATATATATATATATATATATATATATATATATATATATATATATATATATATATATATATATATATATATATATATATATATATATATATATATATATATATATATATATATATATATATATATATATATATATTATGTCAAATCAAGTATAGTCAAAAAGTTATGATGGTGTTTTTTTATGTTCAGGTCCCAAATGAGACATATAGCACTATACGTGGGTGGTAAGGGAATATCACCACAAATACATGGAAAATTAACTATTCGAAAATGAAGTGTCACGTATTACATAGAGTGAAGCGGTAAGTTTACCAACTTGGTGATTATTCAGTAGAAGATCTAAGTACGAAGCGCGGGAACTTGATTCTCTTTTATCTTCAATTTCCAAATCGTTAGGATATATTTCATGTACATATGTATCACATCTTTTTCATTATTTAGATATAATGCATTATCAATTTATCTGAATGTTAAGTGAAATATTTAGTTTTAGTTCTTGTTTTTATGTTGACAGAAGTTTTTGTAAAAATTCCTCTTCGTACAATTAAAGGAGAAAAATAAGTGTCCATAGAAGGAATACTACGGAAAACTTTATCACCGAATACAACATATATATTGCCAATTTAAAGCCCAGCATGGTGTTTCTCTTCTTTGTAATGAACATTGCAATCTGCACCATTTCAATAACGAACACAAGTTTCCAATTACCTTCCTCATGATGGCTATTTTCTACTGGGTATATGTGACGGGTGTTGCTAGCAAGCAGGAGATGCTCACTCTCCCCGGGCACCTTATCTCACTCCATCACAGGGGTTCACATATGCTCTTCAAGTAGACATATTTTGTTATTTTCCACTTGTTTTTCATTTTCACTGATTTTGTATGTCCTCTGGTTTCATGATTTTTAGACATGATTTCGATTTATCCATCATCTTTACATTACTAAGAGTCCGGATTTAGTAAAGACTACTTAAACGCATTACAATGGAGAAATTTAGAATGAAAATAGTACATTATGTTCAAAATCATTAAAACTTATATTTCAAATTAATAATTCACCTTATACTTGCCTGGTTTTAAGAGAAGAACTAAAAAGCTTCCCAAAATTGTGGGAAAACAATTAGTGATGAAGATAAACAGGAAGGCAATAACACTTATTTTGCCGTTTGATTTTGGATCCATGGAAGCTGTACCTGTAACAATTAACATGTGTATGATACAAAACTTGAATACCATTGTGTATTATTTAACAATTTAAGCATTTAACAGGTGCACTTCAAGTTTCGTTTTTTTGTCCTGAAAACCAGTCATAAGGTTTAGTCAAGTGCACTTGATGTCAAGTTTACTTTAACGTAATTCCGTTTTCAAAATGTTTGAAAAGAAAAAAGGGTAAATATTTAGAGGCAATTAACAATTTTACCTTATTGAAAGAAAAAAGAGGAGTTACTGGCTCAGTTATGTGGCAGAAGTCACCATGGAGCTATGCAATACATGAATACAAATAATATACTAGAACGTATAACACATTACAAAAATATTTGATTGTAGTGCAGTTACGATACCGACTTAGGACGGTCATTTAATTTGACAAAAGCCAAACAAATGGTGTGGTTAACCGGTTTACGGGCCCACCTTCCCACTCACCGTAACAGCAGAACAATCAAAGGACGTACATTTAAAAATTTATAAATAATCCTCCATGTAAAGAACAAGGGTCAACAGGTATCGCATATTGAGAGGTCATAAAAATATAAACACGTAATGTATTGTAAAACACATAAATTTTGATTATTCCTACGGTATTTATCGAAAGTTACGATACTACTAGGCAGACATCTGTTTATTTTTCTTCTTTTAAGCTTGTTATTAATTATCATTATTTGTTTTGTTATACGATCGCATGGCCACTACCACGTAATAAAATTATCCTTTTCTTTATACACACTGATATCCGTGACAACTTGACAATACGCGTTTTCATGTCAACTGTTAAAATAAAAGAAACAATTCGAAAATTGAAAGGCGCGTATTCAGTCTGCTTACATCAAGTAAAAAATGAAGAAGTACCGAAGGGTAAATCATATTTCATAGTCCATGGGATAAAACGACCATATCGTGTATAGTGTCATATTCAGACAAAAGCAAGAAAGAAGAGGACTTACTGGCAGAAGTCACCATGGAGCTATACAATACATGAATATAAATACTATACTAGAACATATAACACATTACAAAAATATTTGATTGTAGTGCAATTACGATGTTTAAGGGGCACAAACCGCAATAAAATCGAGATGAGACCAGGTTCCCAGGAGGAGTAAATGTCTCCTTGTTGTAAAAATCCTGCAAAAACTTTTCAAGTCTAGGAATTAAATACATAAATATACACATATAAACACTTGAAGGAGACAAATCAAATTTTCCTGTTCAAGGCATGCAATGTTGTTTAACTGAAATTCCGGCATCGGAAATGCACGTGAACAAATGCCTGTATATATACGTAGTATGTCAAATCAAGTATTGTCAAAAAGTTAAGATGGATAGTTTGTATGGCCAGATCCCAAAATATCGGTTAACATTCGTGGTAGAGGAATGAAGTGAAGCGGTATACATGTACATGTATATATAAATTAAGGTATCCGATGTACAATTAGCCCATTCAACTCGGCAGTTTCCGTAAAGACCTCGGGAATAATCGGGAGAAAAATAAAACATCATTAATTTTCATTTTAAATTGCGAGGCTTGCTTAAAAGTGCGCATATTTCAATTTCAAACCGATGTGTATAACAGAAATATAGTTTAATACTTAAAAACAAAAATAATAATAATAAAAAAAACCCCCTTCCTTCGTTTGTCAATATGGCGGCGCCCGTACGAAAGAGAAGGAAACTCGGGCGTTACAAAAAATCGAAAATCACTCAAAATATACAGGAAAATACAAATATTTTAATTGATCATAATTATATATTGGTCCATATATGTGGGAACATCAAAGGTTGTGATGCGTGTTTTCCTGGAATAGGAAAGGTCATAGGTAGTAAAAAGTTTAGTACGAATGAGTGGACGCAAGGACGGCGAGTTGTGCAAGCGAAGCGGGGGGGGGGGGGGGTTGTTATCGATAATTACCGTATGTCTGGCACTAGAATGAAATATGAGATCAATAGGAAAAAAGTCTATTATGCAGGTGTCCACCTATATGAATACCCATATCATGTACATGTATATTGGTACCTATATTATAAAAGTGTTTATCTTCATAGGATTTATGTCATTTAAAATGATAGTGTTATACCTGAAATATGCAAGTCTCTACTTCTCTGGAGACCTGTATAATTATACCCCTCCCCTGCAACACTGTTTGGGTATATACTGAAATCACAATGACATGTCACCCTATGTATGTCCATCCGTCCGGTTTATCTTGAGTGTCATACATACCAAAGTTGTATGAATGATATATTTTGTAGAGCTTAGGCTGGTGCTTGCTTCAGGTTATGTATCTAACATACATTTTGTTATTCTGTGACTTTGTTACAGAGTATAGGCCTGTTTGACAAATTGGTTGCTGTGGGTATTTCTCCCGTTAGGACAGCTATAGATTATATCAACTTCTGTCTGTGCAACTTTTATTGCAACTTTTATTGCACCTTATAGACTAGAAAATAATTAATATTAATATGTATATATCTTTCCTCTTTTTATTTTAAATCACCAGAAATATGCAGGAAGATATGTAGAAATCATTTGGTTATCTGTCTTTGTGTGTGTAGTGTCTGTTGTTTTCATAATTCAGAAGGCTGTCATGAATGTCAAGGAAAACTTGCTTGATGGAGGCAAATATGTTATAAAAGCTTTCTCAGAGACACATTGCATTCTTTTAAAAACATTCATTTATATATCATTAACTCGATTGACCATAAAAATTACTGATGGATAGATACAATGGGCATGAATTACAATGTTGGCTAAGATCCGAGATAAGCAAAATAAAAAAACCCTCCTAAAATAAATGTCATTGTACATTTATGTTGATTATCATGAGAGGTAGCCTGCTTAAATTTCTTTAATTAAGGCAGAATGGTATCTGTAAATCTCAGGAAGATTATGGCAACAAAAAGGGAACCTTTTAACATCCAAACTGGCCCATTACAGATTATGCACAGATATTGCGCAATAATATTTGACGTGGAAGAGTTATCTCCCCTTAGTAATTTTAGAAGGAAAAAACTTATTTTTTTGAACCACATACATGTGCCTTTGGAATGCACATATGATATATATACCTTACCAGGCATAAAATTTCGGTCAATTGTACATCAGATACACTAAACTAAACTTGAAGTACATTTGGAGTAAACTTAATCAAATTTAGTACTAAATGTTATTCCAAGTTTGCTCTATTGTGGCCAAGTAAACTTAAAAAACACTCTTATAGTGAACTAAAAGTGCACTTTATGTAAAGTTAAGACTGCATCCAACTGTATTACTTTTATATAAAGGCAAAGGTGACGACACTAAAATAATAAGTATATATTGTTTATAAATGTAACAGATATTCTACATGATTCAAACACAGATACGTAATATAATGATATAATGTAACATTATTTGTCTGAGTCTAGATATACTTTACTGACATTAAATATATACTTCAAATTTTCAGTCATCAAATTAAGTAAATCACTCTAAAACTAAGGAGTATCTCCCTCATGCGTAGCTCTGTCCTTAGATAGATTCTTTGGTTCACTTTTCGGTCATTTTTGGTTTCAACACTGCTCTTCAAATATTTATGTATTTTTGGGAATTCCAATCATTTGGCCACGAGCATCACTGAAGAGACATAAGTTGTCGAAATGCGCATATGGTGCACTAAATTAAAAAGTATATATGTTCTATATTTATTATAACCACTAAGCCGGTGTCACTGCTGGTGGACTGATAGTCCCCGAGGGTATCATAAGTCTAGTTTTCAGTGCTTTTGTACTGACATTAAATATGTACTTCAAATCTTCAGTCATCAAATTACGTAAATCACTCCAAAACTAAGGAGTATCTCCCTCATGCATAGCTCTGTCCTTAGATAGATTCTTTGGTTCACTTTTCGGTCATTTTTGGTTTCAACACTGCTCTTCAAATATTTATGTATTTTTGGGAATTCCAATCATTTGGCCACGAGCATCACTGAAGAGACATGAGTTGTCGAAATGCGCATATGGTGCACTAAATTAAAAAGTATATATGTTCTATATTTATTACTATGAGTAATATGTTACGAGCACACAAAATGTAAGCACATTACTCTGAGTAATATGTTACGTTCACACAAGAGATAAACACATTACCCTGGGTAATATGTTACGTGTACACACGAGATAAACGCTTTACTCTGAGTAATACGCTACGTGCACACAAGAGATAAACACATTACCCTGGGTAATATGTTACGTGTACACACGAGATAAACGCTTTACTCTGAGTAATATTTTACGTTCACACAAGAGATAAACACATTACCCTGGGTAATATTTTACGTGTACACACGAGATAAACGCTTTACTCTGAGTAATATGTCACGTTCACACTAGAGATAAACACATTACCCTGGGTAATATGTTACGTGTACACACGAGATAAACGCTTTACTCTGAGTAATATGTTACGTTCACACTAGAGATAAACACATTACCCTGGGTAATATGTTACGTGTACACACGAGATAAACGCTTTACTCTGAGTAATACGCTACGTGCACACAAGAGATAAACACATTACCCTGGGTAATATGTTACTGTACACACGAGATAAACGCTTTACTCTGAGTAATACGCTACGTGCACACAAGAGATAAGCACCGCAAATTATAGGAAAACAGCTGTGCAATATGTACAGTTTACATTACACTAATACAGCTAATTCGCAGTAAAATCACACGTGAGGAGAGTACAGTACACATTATACTAAAACAGCCAATTCTCAGTTAAATCTACAAACTACACGTGAGGAAAGCAACTTATTCTCAGTAATATGTACAGTACACTTCAGAATGCGCAGTTTCTGTAGGTAAAGCTTACTTTACGAATTACATAACTTTGCACCATAGAATATGGAAAATATGTCTTCGATACTTATTTATCAGAAGAAGATATGAGGAAGCAGTCAATTATATAGTAACCACATAAGTCAGTTAAGTAATGACTATTCGTGACCAATATAAATATAAGTGAAATATTTCTTATATGGTGAAACCTTTGTAACATAAGTTCAATCGCCTTGCAATACTATTATCACAAAATAGGTCAAGAATTACCTGAGCAAAGGGAATTTACATTGACACTTTCACAGACATTAAAATGAACCATCGACAACAGAAGGAATCTATCGATGTCGTTATTTACATTGATACTTCCACAAACATGGAAATGAACCATCGACAACGGAAGAAATCTTTCGATGTTGTTACGTCTTTACCTACCTACGTACTTACGAACGTACATAGGTACCTACCTACCCACGTTTTGGGGTTTAACCTTATCATTATTTCTACTTCTTTTGAAATGGGTATGATATACCAATAAAAGGCGTTAACAGGCGTCAATCCTTATTGATTTTCAAATACTACAAACATCCCTTAAAGTTCTTTTAAATCTTCACTGATGATTTCATTTTGCACGCGATCTTCTATAAAATCTATAGGAATTTGCCTAACTCCAGAGCAAATCCTTAATATTTCTTTGTTAAAAGAAGCATTTGAAATAATGATTTGTTATCTAGTTATCTAGTGCAAGGGATAATCACCACTGTTTATTGCAATTTTGAAAAGTTGGAAAACCAAAAGAAATAAAACAAATAGAGAGAGAGTGAGTGAATTAGTGAGTGAGTAAGTGTGTGTGTGTGTGTGTGTGTGTGTGTGTGTGTGTGTGTGTGTGTGTCTGTTCATGCACGAGAACAAAACCGAAGTTAACCCATATCTGTATTTTTCTCCCTTACTCTTAAAATGCGTATATACTTGCTTATTTTACTGAAATATCTTGTCTCCGCCAGCTCCGTCATGTAATCACAATGGTTTATTAATTAGAGCATTTTTAATAACTAATCAACCATGAGTTTTACTGTCCAAAATAGCACGTACATAATCAACACATTGAAAGTGTAATAATAAATAATCACCATAACATTGAAAAAATATCGGTATATATACTAACAAATATACAGTATAATCTCATTGTCTAACAAATTAATAGATGGTACAAATTTACATACATTTTCTTAAATCAAATTCTGTGATATGTACAAAACTCAACTACAATTCTACTAACCACGCAAGTACTGTCATATTTTCAGTACAATAGATAAATATATAGAAATCACATAATGATAAGAAATATAATGCGTAAAATAAAACTACATATCTTGTCATAAACCTATAACAAGATAAAGTAATAACGGGCTTTTAATCTAGAGGCCTTATCATGTACGTTTTACTTAATTATATCATATTCATCTAACCAAAGGGTATACTGTCATTTTATGTATCCATATTATCTATGCCTTATTAATTCATTTGTACATACTGTAATAAATCATGGATAGTAAAAGTCGGAGGTCAAATGCAAAGATGTTATCAGCTAGCAAATTTAATTTCCATAATGTAACGAGATACAACTCTTTGAAGCTTCATAATAATTTATGATAGTCTCGGACGGTTTCGTGCAAATGACATTGCTTAAATGTTAAATAAATATTCAAACAACATCAAAAGCGAATACTTGAATTGCCAACTGCTCTATCTACTACAAATACTCTTATACAGAAGATTTATTTAAATAAATAGGTATGCTAATAAATAGTGTTTAACGGCACTTAAAATACCAGAGATCCAGTGGGTTTTTTTCCATACATATATATATATATATATATATATATATATATATATATATATATATATATATATATATATATATATATATATATATATATATATATATATATATATATATATATATATATATATATATATATATATATATAACAAGTATATAACAAGTATGATCGTAATTGATAAACTGATGGATAATACCAAAATTTCTTGACACCAAAAGAAATAAAAAATCATCTACATAAAGAGCATTTTTGAAATGTTTGATTTATTTGATGGACTCTTCATAGGGAGATGAGTACTTTTGTAATGTTTGTTTGATGTGCTTACTCTCATTTGCAATGCGACACCTCTCATATCTATAGTTGGTATAATATCTTTTCTCTTTTTTTTCAATTCCAGAGTATTATACAGCGCTGGGCTAATTTAACCTGCAGATATGGATTTCCCTCAGAGATTTTGGCGAAGCCGTCGAACATTTGTGGATGCTGAGTGTTTCTTGTTACTTATATAATAACTGTGATAAATACTAATATCACCAACTATCCAGTGGTTTTCCGAGACATTGCTTAGGCATTATATCTATTTATCGATCGACCGAACTTTCTTTTCCATAGTCGATGGTTCTGATAATTTTTCGATTACTATATTTATTCATATATTATATATATTATATAACACTAACCTACTAAATCAGGTAAGATGATAATTATATGTAAATGCAACTAATATATGTTATTGTTTTAAATACAACCTTTTCCCGTTTACCGATTTATCTAAACTTGTTCGTTCTTTTAAGTGTGCATATTACAACAGATCTTTTGCAAAACAGCTAAATACCATTCAAAATCTTATAAAAAGACTGCGTAGGATACGCATGATTAATATTTTTATATGAATGTCAGAGCACTGCAGTTTATGCTCTGTTTAATTCTAGATGCAGACAGTGTATTCGACCAAATCGAGTGAAAGGTTAAATTAAACCCTTAGAGATAGGGAATACATAAAGGATGTCGACTTAAGGGTAGTCAGAAAAATATAAGAGTGCATTTAATAAGCTAATAATGAGTGTACAGTGTAACTGATTTCACTCGATTGTTTTCTTTATTATTATTACTATTAGTTGTTGTAGTTATTGTTTTGTTCATCTCAACAATACATCGATGTCAAGCCAGGAATCAAATTATCAGTAATTGGTTCGTGGGATTTATCGAGCGATAATGTCTTAGTGACTCATAAATGTGGTGTATAGTAATCAATTACGAATATGTGTTTAATGTAGATTCGGGATTCAAGAAATGTTTTCTCAAAATGTCTGACCCCAACTATAAATCGAAATGTTTCTTTCATATAAAGGTCGACTACGATTTTTTTTCTTTAAACATGTCATATCATAATGGTAATAGTTCTACGATATAGAAAAAATAATTAAATTGTTTTAATAATAAAATATATTTGTTAACCTATACGTCTGTTTGCTACGGCACGGGAGATTTTTTACCATTGCAGTTGATCCTTATTTTAATCCTACTCCTTGAATCGTTATTATTGATATTTGTGAGAAGTCTGTTAAAGAGAGCACAGGAGAACTGACCAAGCTGTGTGACAAATCACCAAGGACATGCACATGAAACAATAAAGTATACTTACTTGTGAGAACGGAGGTGATAATCAAAGGAACTATCATCATTTTTAAAAGTCTTAAATATAGTTCTCCGATCATACCTACATAAAAAATATTCTGTAATCATCATCATCATTATCATCATCATCGATTTGTACAGGAAGCCACATACACATAATTACATATCAACATCTTTTGTAAGTAAAATAATGTTTATAGAATTGTAGGTGTGTTATCATATAAACAAATAAGTGAAGAAAATTATCAAACAGTATACGTAACAGAAAGAAATGGTGTCTACTTTTATCTGAAAAAAGAGAAATACACAAAATATCATATTAACAAAAACATCAAAAACAAGGTCATCTGAGGGCAGCTCTAATCGCGTTTGGAATTTGCTGAAAGTAAATTTGGTGGCGGGAAAAAATAAGCGAAAGATACGAAAAAAAAAAAAAAAAAGAAAGAAGAATATATATATTATTAGAATAAGATATTTTCTATAAATGGATGTTCACGTTTATATTTAATACATTGTGCGTAGAAGCTTAGAACAAATTATGACTTGGTCGATGTTTAGGGTATAAAGTTTATTCAAAAATGATAATAGTAAAAATTCTATAATACATGAAAAGAACGAACAAAGTAACACATAGCAAATGTATTCAATGATACATGAAAAGAAGACAAAATAACCCACAGAAATTATCTGAATGTAAAATGTACTGTTTGTTGTATAATTATTTCTTATATACAATATACAAATAAACAACTTTTTAAAAGAGAAAATATAAGTATATTCGCGTTTAATATACAATAATGACAGTTTTGATAATATAGTAGTGTCTTGCAGTATTTAAACAAACCACAATTTCATTGAATTAGTACACACGTTTCGACATACTGAGATATTTATAAAACACCTACCTATCCAAAGAAGTGAGTTTGTTGAAAGTTGGAAGCATCTCAATCCTAATCCAACAGCAAATCCAATTATAACTCCTACAACTGTGGCTATGATCAGTCGATTCTCACTGATGAATTTCACACAATATTTCCTAGGCTTTGATTGCGATCTTTTTTGACTGTTTTCTTTCAGTTGATCTGTTTCAATATTTATGCATTCATCTTCAAACTGATCTACGGCAAGGCTTGAACTCATTTTGCATAAGTGAATCGCAGCATTACGAGAATAGTAGGAGGTTGATTTATAACATCGGGTAAACAATATTGTTTATACTTTTATTTATATTTATAGACATCCTTTCAAGTTCCCGTAAATGAGGTCATATATAAGAGATAGCGCTGCTGCACGTACGCACTTCGTGCATGAAGATGGGTTGTTAAATATGTGTCCAATATGTGTGCATGTGATAAGCTTCCAACACCTATGCGCAAGAAAAAATCTAATGGAAGCGGAAAAAATCAATAATATCCAGAAAGTGCTGTAAGAGACAATTACTCTGAATGAGGTTTGTAGCTCCGGGTCTTCAACAATTAATAAACAAATATGATAGTAAGCGTATTTAGGCATCGTTAGATGTGTTTCTCTCTATGTGATACATAAAATACGTCTCTACTTCCTAACATAAATGATCATATCAAAATGTAAAAGATACAATGATACTGTGACAGTAACGACAAAGTACGCATCCTTGTACATTTATTTAGTGTTATTAATATAACGTTTAAGTCTGAGGTTCAATGAATTCAATGCGGATGAAACATATATTTCACGTAAAAAATCCCGCTACTCAATTATAACTACACAATCTGCTGATCATTCGATAATGAACAATTAAAAATATATGATGCATAAAATCAATATGTATTATCATGTATTGACTCCCTCAATTATTGATTGGAACACTCAGATAATATTAATGCTCATCAAATGATGCAACAATGGATGTCCATCTTTGGTTTAAATTGGTTATTGGGAGGAGAAAATGATCCTGTTTTGTAAGTAGTTCAATCGTTGGTTCATTGTTTATGATAATACTTGTACATTTCTATATTAGTACAATTATATAAACGAAACCATAATGTTAAAAAGAAACATTAAGAAATTATGTACATATGTTTAAGATTTATTATATTATTAATGAATTAGGATATATATACCAGAGGATGCGGTATTAAGATTTAAGTCCATATGATTCAAATCCTCATAGAATAAAACAGAATCTGAGTTATGTGATAAAGTATTAATGACTAGTAGAGTTATTGCAAACGAACACAATAATACGGAAAACATTTCCAACGAAAAATATGGCCCGTAGTACAGTAGTAACGCTATGCCGTAATTTCAAATTTTAACTAAAGTTAATCGAGATAAAATCAAATCAAACTTTAATTATGAAAATGATGAATATTGCATTTCTTAAAACTATTACTGCAAACTCCGAATTTCTGTTTGATATATAAATTAGAAATTGACAGCAGATCATCCAGTGTTTACTTCATTTACTTTCATTTTACATGCGCAATTATTCTAAAATTATGCAGAGCAGACGTCTACTCAACATAAATAAATATTTTGATTGATTGATTGATTATTCTGTTACTTCACACCATGATTATTTCACATATATAGTGACGGCACCTGCCTGACACACAACATAGACATTTATACCTTTGCACCGGACCCATCAGAGGTTGTGAGGGATCTTTTGCGCGTCACGCCTGCTCTGACACGGGGTCTCGACTTTCACCACATCGTCCGTAAGGAAGAAAACCTGTTTGCCCACAGCTGAGTCGAACACGAGACTTCAGGTTCACAGATCTGCATACTTGTTACATACTTCTTTAGTGCTTGAATTCTTTAATGATACCATGACAAGTAGTTTACTTTAGGGATAAGTGTTTCATTTCTAAATAACGTTTATGCCAACATCAATATAAGTAACTTTTTTATTTTGTATATCTTCAGGAATACTTTATTTGTGGTTATATAACAACGTCAAGGACTGACTAACTTATCACTTTAAGGCAAATGTAAGGACTTTAATTATCCCTTAGTTAACTTTCGAAATACATGTAGTATGTTGAATTTATCACATGTATATTATGTCCGATGTCCGTGTGCTTCCAAGAACCCAATATTGTAGGGCATGATTTGAGTACAGTCATTTTTTGTGGTCATTTAACCAACACAAAGCATTATAATTCATTATTGCACATGAATATTGAACACACTTAATAATAGTTTTAAAAACCTTGTTTGCATATACTAGAATCTGTTGTTTGAAATGTTAGTTTTGACTTGAAATCACAATATTCATATAAACTATGACAATCACGTGCGGATATCTCATTTTACTGAATTATAACCGTGGCTTTAACTAGCGCAATCAAACTTTATGCATAACAGCAGATGTGGCATATCAGCAGGGGATGTTTTTGCTTCGTTGTCATAATTAGGCTCTACCAAGGGCCAATGACTGTCCTGATATCCAGTTATTTTTGTACCATTTCAATTTCCTCTTATATGTGTTTCCTATTTTATTATACTTTATGGAATATTGAAAGTTTATAAACTAATTTTACCAACAATTATATAACTCTTACAATTGCAATAAGGTTCTGAAGGACAGGACAACATTTTGTACAATTTATATACAAGAATTATCAAAAATCATTTGGGATTCCGATGGAAGCAAACCTTACTCTCTTTATAGCAGACCTTTTTTTGTATTGCTATGAAAGGGATGTAATAATTTACCTTCACAACGCAAATGTTTCGACCATATTAATAAGTTCAATGCCATACATAGAAATATAAATGACATAGCACCTGATAAATCTGATTTTGAAAGATATATTGCTGACATCCACCTCACAGAAAGCCAATATATTTATACGGAAGCACCTTTTCTGGACATATAATTTAAAATTATTGACAACAATTTACAAGAGAAAGATATCTCTTTAGCTGTAGGGCAGAAGTCACCAAGGAGATGTGCGATACAGTTGATAACAAACTAACTTTTGATGATTAGCGAGACGTGAAATCTACAAACTGATTTCAAAGCTTGAAAAATCTTTTTGGTAATCATTCATATCAAATCTGAAATAATTTTCAATTGTTTTTTTTTACAATAACTGTAATATTTAAACAGGGTATTGCCTCAGTTGAAAAAGAGAAAACAGAAGACATCTGACAAAGCTGTATGACACAAATCACCAAGGTCCTGCACACAAAAATGACAATAGCATAATACACACGGAACGACATTACAAAAATATTCGATTGCGCTGCAGTTACGATACCGACTTAGGACGGTCAACTGAAGTAACAGACGTCACTCAATTGGTTTGGTTAACCGGTTTACGGGCGCCCACCTTCCCACTCACCGCAAAAGCAGCACAATCAAAGGACACACATTTAAAAATTTATAAATAATCCTCCATATAGAGAACAAGGATCAACAGGTTTCTCAAGGAGAAAGGTCCTCAAAATTCATTACACACGAAACAATTATACAATAATATGTTGCTATCAAAAATATGTAAGGAGACATCAACACAAATAAACCGTGCTCTGCCCTTCTGTAAGCGAGCTCAGATCCTTGATCAGTAGGAGTCCCGACTAACATTCAGAGGGGACGAGGATCAGGATCTTGTCTCCTCTGAAAAGGTTTGGACAAGGCCCGTGATAGAGTCCCCGTCGCCCTGTTAGTCAGCGTACAACGCTCAAGTAAAAGTCTGCATTGGGTTGTAGAGGGACCCAATACAAGACATATGGTTTTAGCGATAATCTCGAGGTCATACTGTCGATGTCGAAGGCGTTCAATAACTTTAGAAGCAGCTGATATGAAATTATCGGAACCTTTGACCCTCCTGAGTTTGTACACTAGATCACCGTAGAAATTGGGATGGGAAATTCCTCTGGATATATATTGATGAAAAGTAACATTTCCGAATTTAAATAAAATGTCTGAATAAAATCTTTAACATTTACCAAACGTTTTTCGAAGTTTATGATATCTATAAACCTGAGTAAGAAGTTTACAAGTAATGTAAGAATTTTTTTACGTGAAAATCAAAAACGTTAGTGCAGGCTCTAGCAAACCGAACCAATTGACAATATCATGGGAGTTTGGGGACATCACCATCTAGATAAGGGGAATTTACAATGGGAAATTTAAAATCATCACGTTTATTATATATGTTGTTATAAATATTGTTGTAAACAATTTTAATATTTAAGTCCAAAAAAGGTGTTTCCTGGTCGGAAGTATTGGCTTTGTTTAATTGAAGTGTAAAGTTGATGGACAAATCCTAACCATAAGTCCGAAAATCATGAAACCAGAGGACATACAAAATCAGTGAAAATTAAAACCAAATGGAAAATAACAAAATATATCTACTTGAAGAGCATATGTGAACCCCTATGATGGAGTGAGATCAGGTGCCCGGGGAGAGTGAGCATCTCCTGCTTGCTAGCAACACCCGTCACATATACCCAGTAGAAAGAGTCAAATCGTGTAAATTCCATACATATTTATATATGGAGAAGTCAAAGTAGGTAACCTTCTAGCACAGAAGGTGTCAAGTCTGTGTAAAATGATCGAAATCGGTCTCAGTCCAGAATATCATGTAAAAGTCTGGATAACGAGATATCATATGGAGTAATAAGAGTCTCGTAACGACCGTAGAACTTCCTCAGTGACGCTGCTAGTCTAGCCTAATTCTTTCACTGGGCTGTCAAAGTAATATTTCTTACAAGTAAATGCATAATTATTAGACACTTTATCTGCTGGTGTAATGATAATATGTTCTTGGAGGAAGGTAAGTTCTCTGACAACATCAGGATCTTTAAAAATAGATTCGAATCTGGTGTTTACAGAGCCTTGTAATTTTTTAATTTTTGATCTCAGCAGTACTTCCTCTCTTTTTGCCCATCATGTAGCATATTCCTCGCAGCAATTCAGATGAATAAATGTCAGATATATAGTTTTCAAACTCAAGGTACCCCAAGATTTGGGACAAGTATCTTAACAATGCACTTTTTGCATATAGGGAAGTTCCCCAAGACAGTTTAGGTTTCTGGTCTTTTGAAATGATCTATTGTAGATCTGTTTAGCTAGGTCAAGGTCTATGAAAGAAGGCGATTTAGTTTTAGTTTTGTTGGCTACTGATAACAACAAATTACTTATGCATTGGAAAGGTCCCTTCAAAGTTGTGAAAAAGGTCAATAAGGTCGACTACCAAATTAATATGAATGGGAAGATCAAGACATTTCATGCCTTCTCTTGAAACTTTACAACGAGAGAGTGCCTCATGAAAATGAGGTATCTGCGATACAAGATGCCACTCCTCTTGATTATATCAGTGAGATACCCGAATTGCCTCTATGTAAAACTAAAGAACAGCCTGATAATGTTGAGATTGGTTTTCAGTTATCGCCAGAGCAAACTGAAAGGTTGATAGAGATTCTTAATTATTTCCCTGATGTCCTCAATGGTTTACCCGTTAGAACAAACTTTTTACAGCACACGATTAACCTAGTGTGTAACGTGCCCGTAAGAACCAATTCAAGACCGGTGCCATATTCAATTCAACGTTAGATAGCGTGAATGAGGAGATAGATAAAATGCTTTCTCTGAATGTTATTAGCTCGCTTTCAGACTGGCAGAGCACGGTTTATCATGTTGATGTCGCATATATTTTTATACCATTATGTGTTTTACAATGCCTTACGTGTTTATATTTTTCTGACCTCAATATGCGATACCTGTTGGCCCTTGTTCTTTACATGGAGGATTATTTATAAATTTTTAAATGTACGTCCTTTGATTGTTCTGCTGTTACGGTGAGTGGGAAGGTGGGCCCGTAAACCGGTTTACCACACCATTTGTTTGGCTTTTGTCAAATTAAATGACCGTAATGAATTGCACTACAATCAAATATTTCTGTAATGCGTTATATGTTCTAGTATATTCTTTATATTCATGTATTCTATAGCTCCATGGTGACTTCTGCCACATAACTGAGCCAGTAACTCCTCTTTTTTCTTATCAATGCTTAAATTGAAGTCACACATAGCTTTACAGTGGTCAGATAGGATCTTGTGTTTATACAATGGGGTTTCAACACACGTAGAAGTAGAGTTCAATTCCGTTTTAAGAACTGTAATGTAGTATATTTTTCAAACAATGATAATAGCTTTATTGCATCGAAAAAGAATTACGCATACAAATAAAGAAAACATATACTTTGGATATAGACCGTCAGTAAATGTACTTAATAAAATTGTACCTATCATAATGCAAAATACGAAAGTAATCGTGGTCAGGTGACTATGACACTAACAACAGTGCATCACAGCTGGCATTCACTTACCCCTGGAATTCAGAGTCGAGACCAAGTGCCCGGTAGGCATAGAATAAGAATAATGAACATGGAATACTTAAGGCATCCGTATAATGAATAAATTGAAGATACTAGGATTACTTTTGTCTTGCACTGTTAATATTGTGTATGTACAAACTCAAAATATATGCATCGGATGAACATGTGCTTCTAAAGTATTCACGTACCAGTGTTATATAGTAGTTTTCCCCCTGGAAAAACTGCTATATAATAGTCTTTCCCCCATAGCAGTTTTTCGTTCTTGTACAATCAGATAACATTTGAAATACAAATGTACTGTAGTAATAGCCTGTGGATCAAACCGAAGGTGCTATGGGTTATGGTTATGGGGTTTCTATATACTGTAAAGTGGGATTTTTTGGGAATTTTTTTTCTTGGCTTTCTTATTACAAATGTATACAAGTCTTTCTTTACATATATTTACCATAGTATGGTATTTTCTGCTATTATTTCATTGTAAAAATTGTCCTTTATTTGCGTATAAATGTCATTCATGACGTCACGTAATAGCTCAAGATTTGATCCCAGGCAACTTTTCGTAAGACATCATAAGTAAATTAGGAATTTATTAATGAAAATGTTCCAGTTATAGATATAAGAATTGAACCTGCACGAATTCCTTGCACATTCAATTCTCACATGATTGATTGATTGATTGATTTTTGTTTTACGTCACACCACGAATATTTCACGTATATGGTGACGGCATCTGCCTGATGCGAGGCATACAAATTTTGACCTTTGCAACGGACCCACCCGAAGCAGTGAGGGATCTTTAACATGCCATGCATACCACGACACGGGGCCTCGGTTTTTACTGTCTCATCCGAAAAAAACAGAACACCGGCATGACCAGAGCGGGACTCGAACCCCGGCCTCCCGATCAGGAGTCCGACGCGATACCACTAAGCCACGCCGGTGTTATATAGTAGTTTTTCCCCCTAGCCATTTTCCTCCCAGAAAAATGGCTATGTAGTAGTTTTCTCCCCGGGGGGAAATATGGCTATAAAGCTATTTTTCCCCCTCTTATAGCCATTTTTCCCCTGGGGAAAAACTACTATATAGTGGATTTTCCCCCCAATGTGAAATTCCGGATTTTCTTTTCACACATACATGTAAGTAAATTCAGCTTGTTACCGCGTTAAAAATAAATATTTAAAATAGAGATATTTCAATTTTTTATACGGAGATATATCCAATTAATGTAGAGATATCTCATTTTCTTAAGTAGAAATGTCTTCAATTTTAATCTCTTTTCCAAATACAAATGCATATATTTAGAACAGATATTTATGTACTAGAATTTCTTTCTTTATTTAATCCCAGAAATCTCTATATATACAAATGGAAAAAAGAAAAACAATTTCGTTTTTATGCCCCCGGAATGAAATTCGGGGGCATATAGTTTTTGGCCTGTCTGTGACTCTTAGCCTGTGTCAAAAACCTTGACTATATCGTTTGTACCAAGAGGTACAAGGCTTTGAAACTCCACATATAGTTTTCTTGTGATGACCTTTTATTTGGGACCATGATTTTTTAACTAGTGACTTTGACTTTAGTGCTCTACGTTTTCAAAAACTTAAACTTTGGCTGTATCTGTTGTACCAAAAGGAGAAGGGGTTTTGAACTTCATATATAGATTACTTGTGATAAGATCTTTAATTTGGGACCATGACTTTTGACCTAGTGACCTTGACCTTGAATTGTGACCTACTTTTCAAAAACTTTAACCTTGACTATATCTTCTACACAACAGGGTGTAGAGCTTTGAAACTTAGCATATAGACACTTTTAGATGAAACCTTTCATACTTTGCGTAAGGAACAAGGAAATCGCATTCTTGTGATCATGATTTACAATATCTGCGACTATACAAGCCTTGTCGTAGATTGCAAATCGTTGACACCTGGGTGGAATTCCCTTCTGTTAGTTTCATGTTCATCATGTACCCTGTACATGATGAGCGATATTGTGATATATAAAATGCAACAGTCTTAATTTATTTAGGAATTGAATGTTCAAGGAACTCCTGCACGTTCAATTCTTATATTTGTCATTGGAACATTTTGATTGATAAATTCATATTTTACTTATATTGTATTACGAACAGTTGCCTGGGATCGAATCTTGAGTCACCTCCTGACGTCATGATTGACATCTATACGCAAGTAAACGACAATTTTTACAATGAAATAATAGAAGAAAATAGCATACTATGATAAATATATAAAACGAAAGACTTGTTAATAAATACATAAAACAAAAAATAAATACAAACACATACACGCACAAACAAAACACTTAACAGTAGTTGGTTGGTTGGTTGATTTGTGTTTTACGTCGCTTTCAACAATATTTCAGTTATACCGCGACATGGAAGCATGAGGTTACCAACCTCTTAAACATAGTGGCGCAACCCGAGAATCGAACCCGGATCTTCGGCGCCACAAGCCAAGCGCTTAACCACTACACCAAGCCTGCCCCCACTTAACAGTATTTAGAAACACATTAACCATAACACCATCGGTTTGATCCACAGGCTATTACTATAGTACATTTGTATTTCAAATGTTATCTGACTAATACAGAACGAACGTGTATAATTTCCAAACCGTTACGTAAGGGGGAAAAACTACTATGGGGGAAATGGGGGAAAGACTACTATATAGTAGTTTTTCTGCCATGGGGGAAATCTACTATATAGCCATTTTTCCGGGGGGGGGGGGGGAACTACTATGGGGAAAATCTTCTATATAACACCGGCTTTCAATTCTCACATAAATTAAGACTGATGATATATATATATATATATATATATATATATATATATATATATATATATATATATATATATATATATATATATATATATATATATATATACCATATTTATTTTTCATTTTAGTGTCATTTGTCGCTTTCTTGTGCTTTTATATTTGGCCTCTTTTATTCTTTATCGACTTGCATTGACCCACGGTTGATCCGAAATTTTTGAATCTGAATAATAGAAGGGAATCTTACCCAGGTGTCCACGATTTTCAATCTACGACGAGGCTTGCCTAGTCGCAGATGTTGTAAATCATGAACACAAGAATGATATTTTCTTGTTCCTTACGCAAAATATGCAACGTCTCATCACAAAGAATCTTTATGTGAAGTTTCAAAGCTCTACACTTTTTGTATAAAAGATATAGTCAAGGTTAAAGTTTTTGAAAAGCATGCCACACTCCAATGTCAAGGTCAATAGGTCAGAAATCATGGTCCTAAATAAAAGATCTTATACCAAGGTATCTATATGTGAATTCCAAACCTTTCGGTACAAAAGATACAACCAAAATTTAAGTTTTGAAAACAAGGTCGAGCTCCAAGGTTAAAGTCAATTGTTCAAAAATCAATATCCCAAATGAAAGGTTTCATCACAAGGAATCTATGTGTGGAGTTTTCAAGCCCTTGCACCCTTTAGTACAAACGATGTAGTCAATGTTTTGCCACAGGGTAAGAGTCACAGACAAGTCAAAATCTAAATGCCCCCGAATTTCATTCCGGATGCATAAAAACGAACTACGTGTTCTTCTTTTTTTCCGCACGTATAAAAAAAAGATTTCTCGGATTAAACGAAGCTATTTATCTCGAATGAAATTCTAGTGGATATACCTGTATTCTAAAAATATAAATCTGTATTTTGAAAAGATTTGGAAAAAATTTCACTATAAAGTAGTTTTTCCCCTGGGGGATGGCTATAAGAGGGGAAAATGGGTATATAGCGAAATTTCCCCGTGGGAAAAAAAACTGCTATATAGCCATTTTCCGGGGGGGGGGATGGCTAGGGGGAAAAGTACTATATAACACCGGCACTTCGCACCAGGTTTCATACCCGATATATGTGTAAAACGTTCTATATGATTGAATTAGATATAACGCATATTGGAAGATCTCATTCATCGGTAGAATTACAAGAATTGGTTGGCATAGGGTTAAACACATTGACAGATTTCTTTAATCTCCATACAATAAAATAATATAGATAAACAACTTCACTGCATTACTACAATAAATTGTCACCGATTCATTTTCCCTGTATGAAACACTAATTCTTTTCTAGAGTACTGTTTGGTCGTCGTCTACTACTAGAGTATGTAATGTAGATGGTGGCAACGTCCTCTTCACAAGCTCAAACGTTATGACAGTCCCTAGAAGGTGGTAGTATATATTAGTCACGGCCCTGAATCTATCTCTGAAAAAGAAAATCAGATTTTTTACGTAGAGACTGAATGAGGAATACATCAATACCATGAAGAAAAATATGAAAAGTAGAGAAGAATATTTCCAATCCTCTCTTCATTTACCCTTCATGAATTCGATTATTTAATTGTTAGATGAGGGCATCATTCGGGCACGAGCATCACTGAAGACACCATAACTTGTCGAAATGCGCATATGGTGTACAAAATTAAAAGGTATATTTGTTCTATATTTATTATAACCGATAGGCCGGTGTCACTGCTGGTGGACTGATAGTGCCCGAGGGCATCATAAGTCTAGTTTTAAGTGATTTTGCACTGACATGAAATATATACTTTAAATTTTCAGTCATCAAATTAAATAAATCACTCTAAAACTAAGGAGTATCTCCCTCATGCATAGCTCTGTCCTTAGAAAGATTCTTTTGGTTCACTTTTCGGTCATTTTGGCTTCAACTCTGCTCTTCATATTTTTATATATTTTGAGAATTCGGCCACAAGCATCACTGAAGAGACATAACTTGTCGAAATGCGCATATGGTGCACAAAATTAAAAAGTATATATGTTCTATATTTATTGTATATTTAAGACAAGTTAACTGCGTCGATATTGTGATTGGAATGTCCACTGTGATACATTTTTGTGTAAAGTCACATGTCGTTGGTTGCTTTCTAAATAGCTGTACGTTCTGATGTATTACATATTTATATCATCTTAATGTAAGATGTACAACTTTATATATCATCTTAATGTAAGATGTACAGCTTTATATATCATCTTAATGCAACATGTACAACTTTATATATCATCTTAATGTAACATGTACAGCTTTATATATCGTCTTAATGTAGCATACAGCTTTATACATCATCTTAATGTAACATACAGCTTTATACATCATCTTAATGTAACATGTACAGCTTTATATATCATCTTAATGTAACATACAGCTTTATATATCATCTTCATGTAACATACAGTTTATACATCATCTTTATGTAACATGTACAGCTTTATATATCATCTTAATGTAACATACAGCTTTATATATCATCTTAATGTAACACGTACAACTTTATATATCATCTTAATGTAACATACAGCTTTATATATCATCTTAATGTAACATGTACAGCTGTATACATCGTCTTAATGTAACATACAGCTTTATACATCATCTTAATGTAACATGTACAGCTTTGTATATCATCTTAATGTAACATGTACAGCTTTATATATCGTCTTAATGTAACATGTACAGCTTTATATATCGTCTTAATGTAACATGTACAGCTTTATATATCATCTTAATGTAACAGGTACAGCTTTATATATCGTCTTAATGTAGCGTACAGCTTTATACATCAACTTAATTTAACATACAGCTTTATACATCATCTTAATGTAACATGTACAGCTTTATATATCATCTTAATGTAACATACAGCTTTATATATCATCTTAATGTAACATACAGTTTATACATCATCTTAATGTAACATGTACAGCTTTATATATCATCTTAATGTAACATACAGTTTATACATCATCTTAATGTAACATGTTCAGCTTTATATATCGTCTTAATGTAACATGTACAGCTTTATATATCATCTTAATGTAACACGTACAGCTTTATATATCACCTTAATGTAACATACAGCTTTATATATCGTCTTAATGTAACATGTACAGCTTTATATATCGTCTTAATGTAACATACAGCTTTATACATCATCTTAATGTAACATGTACAGCTTTATATATCATCTTAATGTAACATGTACAGCTTTATATATCGTCTTAATGTAACATGTACAGCTTTATATATCGTCTTAATGTAACATGTACAGCTTTATATATCATCTTAATGTAACATGTACAGCTTTATATATCATCTTAATGCAACATGTACAGCTTTATATATCATCTTAATGTAAAATGTACAGCTTTATATATCATATTAATGTAACATGCACGGCTTTATATATCATCTTAATGTAACATGTACAGCTTTATATATCATCTTAATGTAAAATGTATAGCTTTATATATCATCTTAATGTAACACGTACAGCTTTATATATCACCTTAATGTAACATACAGTTTATACATCATCTTAATGTAACATGTTCAGCTTAATATATCGTCTTAATGTAACATGTACAGCTTTATATATCATCTTAATGTAACACGTACAGCTTTATATATCACCTTAATGTAACATACAGCTTTATATATCGTCTTAATGTAACATGTACAGCTTTATATATCGTCTTAATGTAACATACAGCTTTATACATCATCTTAATGTAACATGTACAGCTTTATATATCATCTTAATGTAACATGTACAGCTTTATATATCGTCTTAATGTAACATGTACAGCTTTATATATCGTCTTAATGTAACATGTACAGCTTTATATATCATCTTAATGTAACATGTACAGCTTTATATATCATCTTAATGCAACATGTACAGCTTTATATATCATCTTAATGTAAAATGTACAGCTTTATATATCATATTAATGTAACATGCACGGCTTTATATATCATCTTAATGTAACATGTACAGCTTTATATATCATCTTAATGTAAAATCTATAGCTTTATATATCATCTTAATGTAACATGTACAGCTTTATATTATTCACAAACAATTGAGAGCTGGAAGAAATTCTCTGTCATTATAATTATATAAACATATAAACATGTCGATTCCAGAAATAACCGCACTTTTAAACTACCTGAGAAATCACTCATTCGGTATGATTATCTATGCCGCTGGTCTGATGAAGAGTGTACACAAGTTTCAACAAACTCATTTGACTAGTTCTGAGACTGACTTCCATCAAATCTAGTCATAACATGCGAATAGTACATAGCCCAATTTTCACAATTTTCGAAAAACTGCAAAAATTCATAGAAATTATTTTAATACAGCACTAGATTTTCTTATGAATAATATATTTACTTGCAATTTGATGGCAAGATATATCAACAAATAGTTCGGATTCCTATGGGTACTAACGCTCAACTTTTGAGCACACTTCGTATTGGAAGAAGAAGAAGAACTGCGCGCCTCTGATAGCAGATTTATTTCTTTATTGTTATGAGAGGGATTTTATGGTTTCTATTCAAAAATCAAAACGTTTCAATCTCATTGACAAATTTAATAATACTTGCAGATATCTGGATAGCATTTTGGTTATCGAGAACCCTGAATTCGAACAATTTATATCAGAAATATGTCCACCCGAGTTCAAATTGAATAAAGTTAATACTTGAGATAAATCTGCACCTTTCTTCGATTTGAACATCAAAATTATCAACTACCTAATATATACTAATATTTATGATAAACGTGAGGATTTTGGATTTCCTATTGTAAATTTCCCTTACTTGGATGGCGATGTCCCTCGACTTCCATCATACGGTATCTATATATCTCAATTAGTTCGATTTGTCAGAGGCTGCACCGATGTTTTGGACTTTCATAAACGAAATTTGCAAATTACTACTAAACTTTTAACTCAGAGTTACAGATATCACAAGCTAATAAAAACATTCGGCGAATTCTTTAGATCTTATTCAGAACTTCTATCTAAATTTGGAAATATTTCTTTTCAACAATATGTATCCAATGGAATTTCCCATCCTAATTTTTACGGTGATCTCGTATATAAACTAAGGGCGGTGGGGACTATATGATGGGCCTTGTCCAAACCTCTTTTAGAGGAGACATGGTCATGAACCTCGTCATCTCTGACTGTTAGTCGGGACTCCTATAGATCTAGGGCCTTAGCTCGCTTTGAGACTGGCAGAGCACGGTTTATCATGTTGATGTCGCATATATTTTTATATCATTATGTGTTTTACAATGCCTTACGTGTTTATATTTTTATGACCTCAATATGCGATACCTGTTGACCCTTGTTCTTTACATGGAGGATTATTTATAAATTTTTAAATGTACGTCCTTTGATTGTTCTGCTGTTACGGTGAGTGGGAAGGTGGGCCCGTAAACCGGTTAACCACACCATTTGTTTGGCTTTTGTCAAATTAAATGACCGTCCTAAGTCGGTATCGTAATTGCACTACAATCAAATATTTTTGTAATGTGTTATATGTGCTAGTATATTATTGATATTCATGTATTGTATAGCGCCATGGTTACTTCTGCCACATAACTGAGCCAGTAACTCCTCGTTTTTCTTTTGTATTAATTTTCTTTCCCATTACATTTATCACACTAAAATCAATTAAAACATACCAAATTAATATACATATGTCTGCACTCCACTTCCTTGAAGTTCCTTCATAATGATAAAATCGGTTAAAATATACAGAACAGCGCATTGTAAATAATATGCATTTAGGAAATCTAAGAAATTACCTGAAAATAGGCAATAATGTAAATAGAAAACTTTTGATTTGAAAGACTAGAACAAACTTTAACCACACATCTATCTATAAATATATAATAATATAGAACATATATACCTTTTCATTTTGTGCACCATATGCGCAATATAAGCGATACTTACAAAAACCACTCTAATGTATACAAAAGAGCTGCTTCTTCTGCGGGGATTTCCATAGCAGTAATGATAATGATGACTGTTAACACAGCAGAACTGCCAACAGGTGGTATAGCAAAAGTGGACATGGATGTCAGTAAACTGTAATAAAATTAAAAACTTTTATAAAGAACTTTTGAATTATATGTATAAATACAGAATTGTATGTAAAGATGATGTATGTATGAACAAAACACTAGGTTGGTTGGTTGATTGGTGTTTTACGTCGCTTTCAACAATATTTCAGTTATATCGCGACATGGAAGCAGGAGGTTACCAACCTCTTAAACATAGTGGCGCAACCCGGGAATCGAACCCGGATCGTCGGCGCCGCAAGCCAAGCGCTTAACCACTACACCACGCCTGCTCCGAACAAAACACTAGAAAACGATGATGTATGTGTGAACAAAACACTAGAAAACGATTTTGTATTTTAATAAATGGGAAAGTTTTTCATATCTGCAGAAAGATGAGGATTACATAAAAATGATAAATAAAGTGATTGAAAGCCTTCTATGTTTTCTTTTAGAAAATGCTACATACCATACTTGTGTAACTTTTACAGCATCCAATTCAATATTAAACATCTGTGCTATGAATAGACATGATGAAACAATGAAGAGAGCACTTCCCGCTCGACTTAAAGTTGCACATAAAGGAACTACGAATCTTGTAACACGTTTGTCAATTTCATTCAGCTCCTCTAGACATTTCAGAGACTCAGGTACAGTAATAAGACTGAAAAGAGATTATATTGCAATATTTCATTACTAGTCTTTTTAAAACGTTATCGTTGGCATCATGGAAAATTATTAAGAAAATTCCTGCAATGAGTTTGACTTCAGTATCCCTATTCGGTCTTTTCGTTATAAAGAGTTACTTCCCATTTGGTAGGGTATCTGTCATAAGACCATTATGACGTCATTAAATTCTATGGAAACTGATAAAAAACTCAGGGAAATTATAGTCCACAAATGATGTTTTCATGGGAATTTGATGACGTCATAATTATTTTGCGTCAGGTACCGTCCCAAATGGGACGTAACTCTGTTTAACGAAAAGACTCAATTCAGAATAAATGCTTATTTTGGTGTTGTGCAACTGTTATACTTTGCATACTACGGTAGTCAGTTTATGCATTGTTATTGTTTCGCATTTGCCTGTATGATTGGAGAGCTGAAAAACTGACAAAGCTCGCCAAACAGGAGACTTTTCATTCTCCAGACCAGTCGGATGAAACACAAATTTCCAGATGTATACAAATCATCAAGGACATTGAAATGTTAAGTGTTTTCTCGAAATAAATTATTATAAACAACCAATACAAGTTCATACTGAATCAACGAAGTAAAAAACGAAGTACCGAAGGGTAAACCATACCTCATAATCCATTGAATACAAAGACAACATCGTGTATATTGTCACATATAAAATTATATTATATTGTTAGGGAAAATTTCGTTGAAATCGTTAAAATGAAAACATAAAGGTATGCATGCAGTGCAGAGACTGTAAAGATAATGTATAAAATAGTATAATCGTTTATTGGAGTGTGATGTTTCTAGTATAAGAGCGGCAATTCATACATTTTCTCAGGCATTTAAGGGCACAATAAAAGGAGGCAAATATTAATTTGATAACATTGTGTATGTTTATAAATGTTTTCATTTTCAAATATTACAAGCTTGTTACTTACGTACTGGAAGTTGAAAACACAACTAAAGACGGCTGCATCATGGTTCCGATAAACTTAAATGGGTTCCTCTTCGTTACCAAGAAATATACAATCGGCACGATAATGTACATCATTATAAGTAATCCAAGCATCACTGTCACAAAGAACATTCCTAATTGTTTGAAGTCTTCTTCAATATTTTCTGCACCAGCTACTGTTTTTGCAATAAGACTAACTACGCCAAGTGGTGTGGTCCTTTAAGAATAATGAAAGAAATTTATGGAATTAAAAAAGTCCTTTTCAATATTTTCTGTTCCTGCTATCGTCTTAGCGATCAAACTTACTACACTTAACGGTGTCGTACTAAAAGGATAGTTAAAGAAAACGGTACTGATGACTACATGTTATACAGCTACTGAAATGTAAATGAATAATGTAATAAAGGAGTTCTAAAAGGAAATTATCATAAATTCTAGTAAGTATATTTTTGTCGATTTGTTTATCAGAAAGACGACAAAAGATTTCTGACCAAGCTACGTATGACGTAAATCGCCAAAGACATGCACCTTACATCACTCATTCGATGTGGTTAAACGGTTTAATGCCGCCCCATCCTTCAACTCAACGCAAAGCAGCATAATCAAAGGGCACATATTTTAAAAGTCCATGAATAATTCTCCATATAGAGAACACGGATCAACAGGTTTCTCAAGAGGAGAGGTCATAATAACTTCCACAGGAAACGATTCATAGAAATTAGAAATATTGGGTTTCCTTAAGTGAATTTTAGGTTGATAAATACCACTAATATATTTGTCACATTCATGATTATTAAGTAGTAATACATCATTTAGAAATATATATGTGTCACTAGACACATCAATAATGGTCCGGCGCCATAAACTGAGGAAATACTTAAGTCAATTATTTCATTTTAATTAAATCAATTATCAAAATGTAATACGTCATGCAAAATCTTTTTGTTTATTCATTTTTAAATCCAGTTGATATAAGTATTATATATGAATATATGAATAATCGCATCAGTTACTAGGTAATCAGGTTTAACGTACATATGTATATAATATATAAAAAAAGATTGATATTTATAAACTTTTGTTTACCATCTGGCTTTTCAGAAGTTCTATTAAAAGAGATAGAAGAACATTATTCAAACGGGCCATACCAAAACTATGATTCATTATATATCTAAAAAGAAAAAAAAAAGAAAGAAAAAATCCTTCAATAATAATGATAATATTGGACACTTCATACACATTTAATACACACATAAATGATATACATGACAACCATAACTGTTTGCAAATACTACACCGTGTAGGGGTTGTCAGCACCCAGATGGAGAGCTTTTGGCGTTTCGCCAGGCACTAAAGACCCCAATAATATATATATATATATATATATATATATATATATATATATATATATATATATATATATATATATATATATATATATATATATATACGTTATATATATATATATATATATATATATATATATATATATATATATATATATATATATATATATATATATATATACGTTCTTACACATACCTATACATATATACATACACATACATACGTAAATAATATACCTGACAATTGAAGTTTGCAATTACTATTTCATGCAGCTAAGGGCCGTCAACACCCAGATGGAGAGCTTTTCGCGTTTCGCTGGTTAGACCCTCCACCAGGCACTAACGACCCCCGGCCCTAGTGTATGGTTTTATATATCAAACATTACATATATGCATACATAAAAATAGTATATATGGCAACCAAAAAATTGTTTGCAAGAACATGGCCAGGAACTGCCAGCACTCAGATGGAAAGTTTTTCGCGTTCCGCCAGTTATACTCTCCACCAGGCACCAACAGTCCCAACTCTGATTACTTTAATACCCAACTTATGTTATTATATATTTTAATCAATTGGGTCACTGTTGAAAATGGTTTCCCAATCATTCCAGATGTTAATAAAATTTTTCTCATTTTTGTTTCTCATAGCATTATATTTCTGAATTTTAAAGTTAATGTGAAGAAAATTCAACAACGAAAGAAGGTGCACTCTTTTGTCTTGTCTAGAACATTAGTAAATGAAAAGTTTAGTATATTAAAGAATGAAATTTATTGGAATATTTGTTTTAGTGTGTGGTTCTCCAAATATAATATATATATTTTTTTATATTGAATCCTATTCTATAACTGGTTTTTGTGTAAATTTTGAAGCTTAACTTGGTCCAAACATGAGATATACTGGGGCAATTAACAAAATGTCTGAATTATGTTTTCCTTTTCATCACAAAACCAACAGGCATCTAAAAAGTTGATACCTATGTATTAAGATATCTATTTACTTGAAGGATTCGATGTAATAGTCTAAATTGAAACCATTGTAAAGCAGTATCATTTGTGACAATGAAGCAAGGTTTAAAAGCTTCATTGCTGCTTTGGATTTCATTGAGAAACATTAAATCTTGTTCACATTTTATATATATATTATGTATTTTTCTTGTAGCACAATAGGCTTCAATCGGGATGGTATGTTTGGGAACGGTGGGTATTCAAAAGAATCCTTTTTAAAACCATGCTTTCAAAAAAATAAAATAAAAAAACCCCAAACAAACAAACAAAAAACAAAAAAACAAAAACAAAAACAAAAAAAAAACCTGAGGATTTTATACTGTTGTAATACATTTTGTAAACTTGAATGTCAAATATATTTTCAAATTCATTCTTTGTAAGTACATTTCCATTTATATCCATGACGTCTACCACTAATTTCACACCCTTTAAAGCCGGCGTGGTCTAGTGGTATCGCGCTCGCCTATTGATCGGGAGGACGAGACAGTAAAAACCGTGGCCCCGTGTCGTGGTATGAATGACATGTTAAAGATCCCTCCTTGCTTCTGGTGGGTCCGTTGCAAAGTCAAAATTCGTATGCCTCGCATCAGGCAGATACCGTCACCATATACGTAAAATATTCGTGGTGTGACGTTAAACAAAAATCAATCAATCACACAATTTAAATACCAGTTCGGTTTAAATAAAGGTTTCTTACCAATTGTAATTTCTGAATTAAACCAAATTGGCGAGAGTGTTATTTCTGTAGAGTTTGAGAATGAAATACACTAGTAAATGAAATTTTTCCAGGAAGTGAACACATCTTTCCAGACAATATTGCTTGAACTTTGTATTAGATTTGTTATGTAATCATCCCCAATAAATTTAACCATAGCTGTCCTCCTCTAAAAATTCTTGTGATCCAAGAACATTTCATAGCATTTAAATGGTGTTCAATATATGTCATATTTAGGCCACCCAAACTTTTTTCTTGAGTTAGTGTTTCTTTTAACTTTATCACAATTAACCTTCCAAATGAAATGAAATAAGGTATTATTTAAGTCTGATATGAATTGTTTTGGAGGGTTAGGAAGAGAAACCCAGAAGATTTAGCTTAGGTAAATTCAACGATTTTCCTATGGTCTCTTCCTATTGGAGTTAAAATTCTTTACTCCAGTGTTTCATTAAAGCAGATATCTTTGCAATTTGGGTATTGAAATTCATATTTATCATTTCATCAAGATTAACAGAAAATGTATTCCCAGTAATTGAAATTTTGTTTCTCCCAATGTCAAATTCCATCTTACATGATGGAAAACATCAGAAAAGAACTTTTTTGAGCTGATCCATATACTTTTTGTTTTTGAATTATTAATATGTAGTCCTGAAATGCTTGTAAAGTATTCTAAGGTACATAGTGCTGAAAAAGGATATTGTTTAGAACCATTAAGGATCAAGGTTGTATCATCTGCATATTGGGTAATGTTATAATTTGAGTTATTGATATTTATGCCGTCAATTTCTTTGTGCTCTTTCATCAAACTTAAAAGTATCTCAGTGCATAGTAAAAATGAATATGGTGCAACGGGATCGCCTTGACGGCAACCTCTTGTATTGAAATTTGCTCTGATAGAAAACCAGATTGTAGTATTGAGACTTTAAAGTTTGTATTTAGAATTTGAATCCATGATATGTAAAGATGATGGATAAATCCAAACCACAAGTCAAAAATCGTGAAACCATAGGACATACAAAATCAGTGAAAATGAAAAACAAATGGAAAATAACAAAATATGTCTACTTGAAGAGCATATGTGAACCCCCGTGATGGAGTGAGATCAGGTGCCCGGGGAGAGTGAGCATCTCCTGCTTGCTAGCAACACCCGTCACATATACCGCGTAGAAAGAGTCAAATCGTGTGAATTCCATATGTATTTATATGTGGAGAAGTCGAAGTAGGTAACCTTCTAGTATAGAAGGTGTCAAATGTGTGTAAAGTGATCGGAATCGGTCTCAGTCCAGAATATCATTTAAAAGTCTGGATAAAGAGATATCATATGGAGTAATAAGAGTCTCGTAACGACCGTAGAACTTCTTCAGTGACGATGCTAGTCTAGCACATATATAACCCTGGTTGAGCAGCTTAACTGAAAGTCGCCTAGCCCTCAGAACAAAGTCATTGTAGTATCGCCAAAAGCAAAGAAGGACATTACTTTGTATATAAAAGACCATGAAATGGAGTCAAAAGGTTTTCAAAATCAATCGGAATTAATAAGCCGGAATTTCATTATTTTCCGTGTATGACATTATGTCATAAATTAGCCTCGTATTTTCACCTATATAACGTCCTGAAATAAAACCTGTCTGGCCATTTGAAATCAAATGGCGTAATGTAGTTCTAATTCGTGCACGGATACATCCAGATATTAATTTGTATAGAACATTTAGAAGCGTTATTAGTCTCCAATTTTTTAGATGTTGCCTTGGTTTATCTCCCTTGAGCAAACATGTAATAATCCCCAATCTTTACGATATAGGTAGACTCTTTTTTTCAAAAATTGTATATACTGCATTTAGGATGTATTTTGTCAACAAAAAAAATTAAAGATTCAACCGTAAAAACATCGCTTCCGGGGCTTTTATTATTTTTCATATTTTTAGCACTGCTAAGATTCCTGATTCAGTAACAGGGCTTTCAGGGCTATCTGATTTATATTTATTCAGTTTAGGGATAGAAAGAGAATCTAGTTTGTGATCATGATCAACGTCACAGATTTCTAACTCTTTCGTATAATTATTCATGAAAGATTTTTATTTCATTTAAAATCTATTTCTGATAAGTAATGATTGTCCCGTTTGAATAAACTCTTTTCATTGTTTTATTTAAGTAATTTCTGGACTCCAAATTTAAGAAATATCTAGTTGGTTTTTCTCCTTGTTCAACCCATTCTGATTTTGAACGTATTATCAAGCCGTGAAGCTTGTCTTGTCTCAGGGTCTCAAGTTCATGCTTTTTTTTAACGCAGTTGTAGCACTGTCAACATTTGTGGATATTTCAAGTGTTTCAATTTCTTTAATAAGTTTTGATTCTCTAATGTCCCTTTGGTTTTTTGTTTTGTACGAGGAGTAAGAGATGGTCACGCCCCTGATTTCCATTAATAGAGTATCGACGAAAGTGTCATTATCTATTGATAAAACCTCTGTATCATGCAGAATTGTTTAATTCTATTTATCGATAAAATCAGAATCCTCATTGATTTATTCATTGTTAAACAGAAGAATTTGAAATTATGACTTAGGCATTTTCTCAGATTACGGCCTTAGACAGAGGATGAAACCTTTTTACTATTAAGGGTAAGCATGGAATCCTTCTCCAATTTAAAATCGGGTTTGCTAGAAGGAGACCTTAATTTGTATCCAATGGAATCCAAATTATTTGTCGATAAATCTTGGGGTTTGTTTGAGAGAAATCCCTATATTCTTGAAATACAAAGGTACGTGTTTTATTCTAAGTTAAAGCACATCTTTCGTACACCCAGAGATTTCAGAAAAAAATAAGGTACGTCCTTAATCTGTGTTGATACATCATACTTCGTGTATTCACTTTTAATTTTAGTTGTTCTATTCCACGATACACCTACAATATATTATCTGCATTTTTCGCTTGAACGATGGATTCATAAATATCGCCTTACTAAAAGTATATATACATCAATTTTATAAAGTACCAAATGTCGCACATTTTCTCGTATTTCACATTTAAATAACGTACACTTATTAACAACTTTATTTGCTTTGACTAAGTGATTCATTTCGCTCATGATATTGTTAAACACTTTTAAATTACTGAAATTGCAGTTGATCATAGAAAGAAACTTGTCATGCACGAAATACTGCACATTACTCTGACCACCTGCTTTGTTTTTCAATGCAGCACAATAAAATAAAAACAAAACTAAATGAATGGATAAAAACAGATGATTTTATAATAAATAGATAACGGATAAATAAATGAAAAAGGGGGAAAGTAGAATTCTCATTTATAAGGAGGAAATTTATTTTCCCGATAAACCCCTCCGCATGCCAAGACATTTTGATCTAGAAATAGTTCAATTTTCAATTTTTCAACATTAGCGACCCAATTGCAATGGCCGATGGTTTAAAAGTTGAAGTAAATCAGTATTTAATAATACTCAGAAAGAAACAACGACCGACTCTTAGACATACAAGTACAACATAAAGAGAAAGGCTATTCACAAAGGAAAAAGCGGAGTTACTGGCTCAGTTATGTGGCAGAAGTCACCATGGAGCTATATAATACATGAATATAAATAATATACTAGAACATATAGCACATTACAAAAACATTTGATTGTAGTGCAATTACGATACCGACTTAGGACGGTCATTTAATTTGACAAAAGCCAAACAAATGGTGTGGTTAACCGCTTTACGGGCCCACCTTCCCACTCACCGTAAAGCAGAGCAATCAAAGGACGTACATTTAAAATGTATAAATAATCCTAATCCTCCATGTAAAGAACAAGGTTCAAAAGGTATCGCATATTGAGAGGTCATAAAAATATAAACACTTAAGGTATTGTAAAACACATAATGGTATAAAAATATATGCGACATCAACATGATAAACCGTGCTCTGCCAGTCTGAAAGCGAGCTAAGACCCTAGATCTGTAGGAGTCCCGACTAACAGTCAGATGGGACGAGGTTCAGAACCTTAGTCATAGAAATAGGTATGAATTGGCCGTAAGTCCTAGGTCAAACAAGAACTACTATGTAGTCTTAGTTTATTTACACAAGACAACAAATTCCACTCATATTTGACTTATATCAATTTCTGGTTGTATTGAAATAAAAATAACGGTTTATTCTTAACTGTATATGATTTTCATGATAGTTACATAATTGTACAAGTAAACCTATTTAACAAGGTGTCATTTCCTTTTTCAAATTCCCTCTGAAGACATCAAGAAAATAATTTTCACTTTTGCATAAGATGGCCTCTAATACGCTATTAACAGAAACCGCACCGTGACCTCCGAAATGATATCACACACAAAATGTTTAAACATCTTAATAGTGCTCCGAAGGGAAGTGTCATAAAATACAGAACAATTAACTCAGTATTCACAATATTTCGGTCTCCTGATCTTCTTCTAGTGAATTCTATTTGTATTGATGGCTTAAATTATGTAATATCCATCATATTTCATAACTGATATGTGAAAAATTACAATTAACAAAGAATTACGTCATAGCGTATACACGTATAACATTTAGCGCGGTTCCGCTAAAATAACATATTCAATATATAGCGTTATTACAAAGATATTTAAGATAAAAACTGTATAATACATATATTAATTAACAAAGATGTTATATATGAGTGTCGGATAGGGTGAGAGGACAGAGGAGGTAGGGGATGAGAAAAAAGGGGGGAGAGCGGGAAAGGAGAAATATGTAGTAGGGCGTGGGGGTCTTACACTGATTTAAAAACGACAAAATAATCAAATTAGATGCTCTCAAATAAGTGGGAGGGAGGAGGTAGGGTGGAAGGAGTGTAACATTAAGATAATATATATAAAACAATAACTATAAAATACATATATTAATTAACAAGCATGTAACACATAAAGTATCGGACAGGGTGAAAGGGAAGAGGAGGTAGGAGAGTAGACTAGGAAGGGGGATCTTATATTAAGAAACGACAAAAATAACCACAATGGTTGTTTGTGAATATGTGGGAAGGAGGAGGTAGGGGCGGGGGTGAAATGGGGGGTGGGGGGGATGGGGGGGGGGCGGGAGGTGGGAAAGGGGTACCCTATATCCACTTCTCATTTAAGCCTTTAATTTAATTTAGTACTATAATAGTACTATAAATAATACCATGATATGTAAATATAATTACTCGAAATATATATATATATATATATATATATATATATATATATATATATATATATATATATATATATATATATATATATATATATATATATATATATATATATATATATATATATATATATATATACAAAAAAGGGGGGGGGGTTGTGTATGTAAATAATAAAAAATGTCAATTGTTTATTTTTACGTTACATCCGTATAGTATCCTGGTCTCTAATCCAGTTTTCCACCGCTATAAGTCTAAAATGTTTTGATTGTCCAGTCATTCTCTCAAGTATAGCTACCTGAAGATCACTTGCGGCATGATCAACAAAATGTCTCATTATCGGTTTCTCTTTCTCATATGTAATGTCGCGTTTATGCTCTTGAATCCTTTCCCGTAAAGTCCTTTCCGTTTCGCCTACATATATTACCTCGTCACATTTCTCACATAGAAGTGCGTATATTAAGTTTCTGTCTTTTTAATGTGCGTTCTTTATTACGGTAAATGTTTGCTTACTTTTAGTGTCCCGAATTTCACCCTTATTTATAATTTTACATAATTCACAATCACATGTATCCTCATCTTGTTTTAACTCGTTATTCGTCTTCGCGTGCACCAGGGTGTCACATAAGTTCCTATCTCGTCTATAAGCTAATATCGGAGGTTCCGAGAAAATGTCCTGCATACGGTCTGAATGATGTAATGTTGATTGATGTTTCTTTAATACATTGCGTATATTTGGTAGAAGTTTGGAGTATATCACGACCATTGGAATCCGTTTTAAATTTACTTGAGTATTCTTTTTCTTCAATAATTCGTCCCTATCCATGTTATCGACCTTACTTAATTGTTGTTCGATTAGTTTACTTTCAATTAATAATCCTTCATTCGCGGATTACCTTAGCATCATCTATCCAAGTGAACTTGAGGTCAAAGAAACCATAGAAAGTAGTAATTCTACTTCGTATTTAGATATTATGTTGTCTTTCGACATTAATGGTCAATTGAACACCTCACTCTATGACAAACGTGACGATTTCAATTTCGCTATCACAAACTTTCCTTTCATAAGTAGCAACATTCCATCATCGCCCGCATACGGCGTATTCATATCTCAGTTAATACGTTATTCCAGAGCATGTTCAAATTACAGTGACTTTGTTCTGAGGGCTAGGCGACTTTCAGTTAAGCTGCTCAACCAGGGTTATATATGTGCTAGACTAGCAACGTCACTGAGGAAATTCTATGGTCGTTCCGAGACTCTTATTACTCCATATGATATCTCATTATCCAGACTTTTAAATGATATTCTGGACTGAGATCGATTCCGATCATTTTACATACATTTGACACCTTCTATACTAAAAGGTTACCTACTTCGACTTCTCCATATATAAATACATATGGAATTTACACGATCTGACTCTTTCTACTGGGTATATGTGACGTGTGTTGCTAGCAAGCAGGAGATGCTCACTCTCCCCGGGCACCTGATCTCACTCCATCACAGGGGTTCACATATGCTCTTCAAGTAGACATATTTTGTTATTTTCCATTTGTTTTTCATTTTCACTGATTTTGTATGTCCTCTGGTTTTATGATTTTTGGACTTGTGCTTTCGATTTATCCATCATCTTTACATTACTACTATATCGGCGTTTCCCTAATTGAGTTTTTAAGTTGCGTCTATGTTTGAGATAGTCTTCCTCCTTTTCACATATCCTCCTTATCCTAATTCCGAGTCAATTATAGAAACGAAGAAAACCAAAAGAGGTCCGAATCATCTATGTGAAAATGTTCTTTGCAAAATGTTTCAGTCTTCACCTAATACGACCGTGAATTATCACACCTGATAAATACCTGAAAATTATGTATGTCGTCGTTTTAAGTATTATATTGAAATAAAAAGCGTAAAAATATGCTTAACGATAAATTGATATATGTCTATGTTTTAACTTAACAGGAAATACAACAAGTGGAAAATGCAATGCGGTTATTCTATAAAGGAAACAGATTTGATATTACAATATATGACGAAGTTTAGAAAACAACGTATACTCACAAAATGAACCATGTTGTTGTTTGCAAAACGACGGCGCTGAACGATTTCATAAATTCTAGGAAAGGTTTTCCTGCTTCTCCCACTGATCGCACTGACATGCCAAATATAGCACTTACAACGACTAATCCTGTATCATAAAATTACATTTTCATAGAAAAACTGGAGTAATTATGCGATCACACCAAATAGAAATTGTACAGGTATAGTATCCCACAAAACAGGTCACAGCTAAATTCTAAAATTATTAAAATATGTTCAAATAAATTGAATATAATATAATTGGATAGATTACACATTTGGATAGCTTCTGAAACATTCGTATCAAAGATGCTTGAATAAAGTATACTTTGACAAACTTTCTGACAACACCAGGCACGAGTAAATTTTCTTCGATCCTGATGATGTCAGAGTAACTTTCCTGTCTTCATAAAAAAATGTAAAGGTGTCTGCAAACAAAGAATAAAACAACTTCACATTTGTCTGCAAAACATATCACTTTAATAGTGCGATAAAGGAACTTGTATATTCAATGCCTGTAATTCATACATATATCGTCTCTCTCTCTCTCTCTCTCTCTCTCTCTCTCTCTCTCTCTCTCTGTCAAGTATTGGAACAGCGTTCTCATTTCGTACGAAAAAAGATAAAGTGTGTCAATGCCATACATTTACTGGGTTCAAATTTGCACCTTAATCCATATAAAACATCGAGTGATTGCCGTTTGTCAAAGTGATCCGCCAAGCCTTTATCTATTTCACTCACAAAAATAACATGGCTCATATAAGACGAACTGCACAAAATCATACTCCAGAAGCGGGATCAATCAGATATGGGTACTTAGAATTCAAAGGAATTATTGGAAGATCTTCAACTTTCATTACCTTCTTAATATATCCAAGAAATGAGATAAATAATAATTTACCTAAGATGTTAGAACTTCTAACAGACCCTATCTCTTTCTTAATAACATTGTTCGTGAAAGATGAATTCGTTCCATTTCTCCTGATTTCCTCCAGAACTGATTTAGAGGAGTATATTGTTTGAGTCTGAAAAAAGGATCTCTGACATACAACTGTATAATATGAACTATCTAGACACAAACATTTTATTATGGCTTGAATGCAAATGTTTTATAGTATGGAAATGGAATGTGTTTGACTAATTGATTATTGTTTTGCGTAACTCCACGGTGAAATGGAACGTGTCATGAATTATTTTGTTATACTGTGTTTCAAGTGATCCACTTTTTGCTATTATTAATTCATTTAAAATGTGGTTTACCTTTTCAAACGTCGAGGTTATTATATTGTCTGGTATAATATTTCTACAAACAAAAAATGAATAAATAGATAATTAAATAGATAAAATGGTATATAAAATCATAGAACTTAATTAATTTAATTTCAGATAGTTCAGAAGCGATGTTGATGGTGTATCCAGAACTTCTGGTTTTCTTGCGAATTCAACGCTTAATTATAGAATCGAAGAACACCAAAAGAGGTCTGAATCATCTATGTGAAAATGACCTCGCTTGTACAGCAAAACTTTTACTTTCTAAAACAGAGCTGCTCTCGAACAGTCTGTTTAAAATTTGCAGTTGCCATTGTAATATTAAAAAATTTACTATGTTTTAAGTTTGAAGGGTTATTCTATTGAAACAAAACCTTATACATATGAAATGCATACAGATAACAATTTGTCCAGTACAGAAATGATTTGTAATATAACTTGGTATATTTACAATTAAACGTTTAAGTTATGGATATGTACGATTACCTTAATAAATCAGCAAATATATCTTGTGTTTCAAGACTAGTTTTCAGCAGCTTAGTCTCTGTAGATGACGCTATATTTTCCCCTGTTCCAATGCCAAACAGTAGATGTCGTAAGATACAATAAACAGGTACAAAATGGTAATCGCCATAGATGGAAAGTCAGGAAAGGGATTATTAATCATTGATAATTTCACTTTTCTGCAGAAGGCAATAGATCCATTGAAACCGGATGTTTTAGTCTAGTTATCGTGCATTATCATGGATCTCTGGAAATGTGTATTTTCTATTCTTACCTTTTATACTGCGATGTCTTTGTAGTAAATGCAATATTTGTAACACAAAAGTATTATCTTATATAACAATTAAAATATAAAATGTGAAATCGAATTTTGTTGAAATAAGGGGAATTAAATGCTTGGTGAAAATTACACTGAAAAGAATATAGTATACTACGTTAAACTTGCCTGGCTTAAGGATCAGGACCAAAGAGCTCCCCAAGATAGTTGGTAAACAGTTTGTAATAAAGATAAACAAGAATGCAATAACACTGATTTTTCCGTTGCATTTTGGATCCATGGAAGCAGTACCTACAATAAATTACTTTTGTAGATAAACCCCAATGAAATTATTGCAATGACTACGTAATGTATATGGTGTTACTAGTTTTATGTTGTATACTGTATTGTTCGTATTATATATATTAGGCCAAAATGCACATCGGTGACAGTGAATTAATACTGTTAATCATGAATCTTATTCTATCTATTCCCGATGAATGTTCTCATTCGTTGTTTGATCAATGCATACCTTCGTACGATAGTCAAGAAAAGCAGAATGATAGAATATAATGAAATATGACAAATAGAAAATAAAAATATATTTTTTCAAATGAATTTGAAAAAAAAACTCCGTTTATATTAGTAAACTATTTTACAATGTTTCTGAGTTTAGCGGTGTCAACATCCCGATATCAGTCCACGACCCTTAGTGCTTTATACCGACTTACCTACGTCTCATATAAATAAAACAGAAATCTATTATTTCTTTGAAAAGAAAGTATGTCACTGTCAAGAAGGAATTCATGATAGAAAGAAGCTACTTATAAGATGTGTCCTATTTTGTCTTTGTGGAGGTAAACGCTATAGGGGTGAAAAGTAGATAAAACATCAATACATCTCAGCCCGTATCCTTTTAGAGATCTAGTATACATTAGATTAGATTTTTCATTCATCATATGTTACGGTTTCATATTTTACACCATGTGTGTTCCTGTTGTCATATATTTATTTGACGAAATAGTTTGTCAAATACACCACTTATGCTAATTTTATATACCAAGTGCAGACATTATTTTACAACAATTATACATCAAAAGACCTCAAAAGCTCACTAGTAGACATCAAAAGAACGTCATATAATTTGTATTAATCATTGATGCATTGGTGCTTAATAGTAAATTGTCATTTGTAGACAATGAGGCAACTTCAAGTACGAAAAATATATCTATGGAAACATGTTATTATACATAAAGCTTTCATTATCAAGAGAGAATGGATGAATTTCTTTGCATCAATTGGTAAATGATCATTTAGGGGTCCGTGAATGTCCTCTGGGGTACATACATGTTAGTGTCATAGTCACTTGATATCAACTTTCGTACTTTGCATTAATGTCACGCTTATTCACGTTCAAGCGTGAAGGCCGTAGAAAAGTTTGCCGCGGAGGGTTTAACTCAAGTGTTATTATATTTTTTTTTTCTGATGATATACAGCAATGACACTTTCTTTCAGTTCACTTTCATATCACAGCTATTTCATATAGCTATTCAGGCTTATTCGGGCACTTACTTTCACGTCTAAATTTCAGTGGTTCTTGTATGTCTGCCAGTTACTTTCGTATTTTGCATATGTTATTTAATTTCCTAGTTGTTTTCAACACATACTAGCTGCTAATGGTTTCCATACAATTATTATACGTGTGTCTTACATACTTACTTGTGAGTACAGACACAAAGATCAAAGGAACTACCATCATCTTCAGAAGTCGTAAATATAGTTCCCCTAGCATTCCTGAAATAAAATATCATTTTCAGTCTGTCAGTTGTGTTGCAAGTACACAAAAAAGACTATTGTTTTGACGTGTACCGTTTCCAAATATCAAGATTTTTAACATTTTACTCTTTGATACAGAAAGAAATCAATTCTGAACAAACAGCGCTAGGTAGCAACATCATGAAATAAAAAGGAGAATCGTAAATCAAGGGCAATTAGGACTTTCTGGATAAGCGCCACATGTTAGGATCTCCTGAAAATAATTTTGCCGACCTGCCGGATCAATTATATATGTTGGTTATTGTACGTATTCGATTAGACTTTATAACACCGAGATGATAGCAATTTTGTTTGATTTCAAATATGACGGTTTGTGCCACAAGCGTGGCTTATATGATGTACCTCGAAAATAACAAAATTTTGATGACACAACACTAAAAAGTGAGCATGACGTTGTGTTTGTGAAACTGTTCATTTTTGTTACCATACGTGTCTTTTATTTTATCCCCCAATACATTTTTAAAATATCATCTATATATAGAAATATCAACATTTGAATAATAGAGCATGATAAGCATCGAACTGTTTATTGTCGCCTTGATGTTCGGATCAGCAGCGTGAAGGTTTCATATCCAGAGGAACTTTATGTTAAATCTGCATGAGATATGAGATACACTGATATCAAAATTATTCTGAATGTAGAATTGAATTGAGAATTGAAATTTCCTGTGGAAAGATATCCTTTTTTCATCTCCATATATCATACATTAAAAGTGCATATATAATGTATCATTAGGATTATGGTATGAAATCTCAATATCAATTATTTATGACGACCTTTAGGGCGATGTATGCGTTTCCTTTAGTTTTCAGATAACATGTCAGGTTATTTGCATACTTCATACATTAAAACAAATAAACAACGAAGAAGTGCCGATCAGTTATCCAGTGTCGAGGTCTAAATGGGGAGGCTAAATTATGCAAATGTCCCAAACAAACCGTTGCAAACCTCGGGAAAAATATTAAAAGTTGAACAAAACGCATTGACTTCATCAGAAACCCTGTTATTTGCATTTGTAGCCTCTAGAAGATCAGATATTGGTATGCAAACCTTACAACTACACCGATTGTGGCAATTTTTGTGTAGTTATTATTGTATAATTTATGAATCATGAATACTTACAAAAAGGAGAGGGAATGTTTAACACTTGAATAACACAAATATTATAGATTTGTAGTATGTATAAAAACTCGTCTATAGTCATGATTATTATTTACATGAGAACAGAATGCACAGAACGGAAACCTATGATACACATATTAAGAGAGAGTTAAACATGAGTCGTATATCGTAAGTACGAGCAAAGCACGATACATCTTTTAAAGTATGGTATTGTACCAGGTAAATTGGGAAACTCTAGTTTATTCTTTAAAAATAAATAAATAAATGGCCACCACTTCTTAATCACCTTTCGATAAACAACAATATGTAACAAAACAATACAAGACAATAGTAAGTTATTGTATGTGATTGAAAATATCCAGTTTGATCATATATTGACTATGTACATGTTTAAAATGTGGAATAAAAAATGAAAGAGTACTATTACCTTATGTTGAATAAAAATTGTCATACAGAACGACGAAGATGACAGACAGCCATTATGAAATTAAGTATAAATTCAAAAAGTACCACTTGATGTCAGATATAAGTACAAAAAAAATCCCCACTCGGTGGTACTTGTTTCAGCAAAAACAATTACCAATCCCTGATGAGAGGAAACCACAAGTTCGGTAGGAGGGAATATCTCCTGTTGATATAATACACTATCTGAAACCTCTCGTAAGTCACTGTGCGCTAAGAAATTAAAAGTTTATACGTATACAATATAACTCAAGTTTCCATGTTTCCAGCGGGACCCATCTCCTTTCCGATATTTTCTGAGAGATAAGTGAGCGGGATCTGGATGCTCTTGCTTGAGAAATGTGAAAAGTTATTTTACATACCTAACCAGAGAAGTGCATCTGCTGAAGGATGGAAACATCGTAATACTAATCCAATAGAGAATCCAATGATGACCGCTACTACTGTAGAAATAATCAGTTTGTTTTCAATGCAGAATCTAATACAAGTGTTCCTAGTCTTTGATTGTAACTTCTCATCATTCATTTCCTTTAACTTGTCGGTTTCATTAACAGATAAATCTTCTCCCAATTCCTCTACAGCAGACATTGAACTCATGTTGCAGTACGATTTACAAATAACTCGGGATTAGCTGGCATACGTCAGGTATATATGGTGCACAGGCTTCACATGACACTGGAGTATCCAGTTTCGTCTAAATGAGATAATAACTATTCATTCTAAAGATAAAACTTTCATCGATAAAACTGTGTTAAGTGTATGTCTTAAAGTGCATCTCATTACATGCAAACAACGTTTTGTATGCGAGTTAGTTTAAATCAATAAATTACACAGCTGATACGAACAATCGATACCTCACTAAATAACTGTCAGGTCATACATACGTGTATAACTTTCATGCACTGTATGGGCATTTCGACAACTAAAGTCTATTCAGGAATGCTAAAGGTCGAACGATGGAAACCCACAGCGTAAATATTTTCAGAGCGCGGTAATTACCGAACTGACTGAAAAGAAGATACAAGGAACCAATCTAAGAAAAAAAAAGGAGTTACTGGCTCAGTTATGTGGCAGAAGTCACCATGGAGCAATCTAAGAACAACGCCGTGTGTGAGGGAGATAGGTATCAATTTCAGTCTTCGGTCTTACGGCTAACTATATTGCATACTGTTAATGTTTCTAATTACTAAGAAATAGTATAACAGTCAAAAGAGGAAGTGATGTTTTGTGATAAAACTTATCACCCAAAAGCACTTTACAAGATACCAAGTAATCGATATTGACATACCTGCAAGGGCCCATTTTGGTCAATAACCTACCTACCTACCTACCCACCCACCTACCTACCTACCTACCTCCCTATTTCCTATGTGTGATTTGACCTGTTCGACAAAGCACCCGTTGTTAACGCCCCCGACATGGTGCAAAATAAGAAAGGAAATAATAATGGAGCTTATTTGTTGCCAACGCAACATGGCGGGATCATATATCTATAACGGTCCTACTAAATAGAGAATCCTAGAGAACTTTAGAGAACTCTAGCTTTTAAATCCGCAAAAATGATCATATTGATTTTATTGCACATTAATGTAATAAAATGTAGATATATACTTTATTTTCTATTATTTTATAGAAGCAAATTTAACGGTATTATCATTGTTTATAGTGGTTATTTTCGATCGGAACGGGGTTTCTTTTTCAGAACTCTACAGTACTGTAGAGAACTCTAGCTTTTAAAATGGAAGGAATGGTCGCATTGGTTTAATAAGAGACATAAACATCTGTGTAAGGTTCAATTTTTTGGGTATTTACAGTATATCGTAATTAAAACGGCGAAATTAATTGTTCAACTGTTATTATCGATGTTTATTCTGGTGGTTATATATATATATATCTTTTTCATATCACTAAAGTGGCCGGGATATAGCAAATGCATACGTTGTTTATACCTCACTCTGTCACCTCAAACGTTTTAGACTTAAAATAGTCTCAGGGTTCGGCGCCACAATCTGAGAAAATATTTAAGTAAATAATTTCATTTTAATTTATTCCATTATCAAACGTTTAAAGAAATTGTCATGTAGAATTAATGGTTTATTTCTATACATCGATAGAATATAACTCAACAGATTCCAAATCCCAGTTATTTATTCATTGCTGAACAAAAGAATATGAAATTATGACTTAAGTATTTTCTCAGTTTATGGACCCACAACTCCACTGTCAATTACAATCCCTCAGCACACGGCACAGCATAATTCGTTAGAATTAATCTTTATAGATACATTTAGTACATTTTGCGAACACGAATACCAGAAATACTGAATAATCATTATATGGAAATGAAAGGGGGAGTGGGGGTGGGGTTATTCCTATTAACGTAATAAGCCTTTATGAAGCCTTTATACAATATATATATTAAGAATAATTTTATATCTAAACTTGTTAAATATAAATCAAACAAGATGTATGTTTGCCTTTTAAAATGAATAGTCCAGAGAATTAAAATTAAGGAATGTCTGTACAAAATCAAATGTGTTTTAAACTGATGGGGATGAAATCAACAGACTACACATACCAAAATATTGGAAACACTTTTCTATGGAATAAAGTTACATGATGCAAGTATATAGTAAGGTGGGCCGATGTTTCTTCTGTATTTTAAAACACAAAAACAGACGCAATGTAGTTACACTTGCGCATGTCAGTCACATGATTTCTACCTGATTCCCTTTCTGAAAATTGGTAAAATCATGTACGACAACGCCCTCTCCCCGCTACTGTATCAAAACCCCATAAACAGGTATATTAATATGATATTTACTAAGCTGCAATGAAAAAGGAAAATCTGGAACATGAGGGGAGATAATGTTTTGAAATGAATTTCCATTTCTATTGACTTCTATAAAGAATCATGATTTTGACCCAAATACTTTCAAAAAGAAAGAATGAAAGGGAGGGAGGAAGGAAGAAGAAAGAATCAGACAAATCAATTATGAAAAAGAAAAGTTATTTTTGGTATTAAATAATATTTAAAGATCGTATAATTCATGATAATTACATTAATAATGGTAAAAATTAAGAACGTTTTGTAGTTTAAAAAACACAAGATACATGTATTCAAAGCAGGAAATGATTTTACACAGATTCTGTTTTTTGTTAAATCATGCCCATTGTAAATGTGTAATCCTGTAGTGTGTAACGTATATTTTTTAAACAATAAAGTACAATTTAAACTAAAAATATCAAAATAAAAATGTTTTCTCTCTCTCTCTCTCTCTCTCTCTCTCACACACACACACACACACACACACACACTCTCTCTCTCTCTCTCTCTCTCTCTCTCTCTCTCTCTCTCTCTCTCTCTCATAAAGTTGAGTAACACAATCTAACAATCTCAAAGTTAAAAGAGATAAAGGGTTTATGTACTTTACTTGTAGTTATCTTCCTATCACAGTACTATATGACTGGTAACATTGTGTGGAAATGAGATATATTATAAAGACCTATTTATTATATACTTATAAAACACTTTCGTTCAAAATATTCATTTAAGAAGTATTGGAACAAGTAACACATTGACACTTATCATAATGAATTAGCTCAATATGCCCGTAATGTAAATTATCAATAAGAATACTATATTTCTTCCTGTTTACAAATATGAATTTTAAAACTATAACTGAGACTGAGGTAAGTGTACCATGATACCGATTAATAACAGATGGAAGTTAAGTTATATGTGTAAAGAATGAAAAACGACTTTAATTCCCTTATCTCGTTACCTTGGTATTCGGAATTTGTGTGAATTAACCAAATAAAACACTATACTAAAAAAATAAGAAGAAAAACAGAAAAAACCCAACCAAATAAACAAAACTAGAGCTGTCCTAACGGGAAAAATACCCCCGCGGCAGCAAAGTGGTGACATGCAATAATTCATCCCTTTATAACAACCCATGAGGCTTCCATAGAGCAGGTATAATAATCCTGTGCTATTTACTATCATAGAGTCGGGTCACAGTGACCTAGTTTTGATAAATGACACATCCCCTTCCCATGATGCATCCACATGTAAGGTTTGATAAACCTAGGTGCTATGGTTCAAAAGTTAAGCTCCGAACACGAAGTGGCCCAGGTTTTAATATCAGAGAGGTCCAAAACCAAGGTCAAGGTCACAGTGACCTAATTTGGTACATGACACATCCCCTTCTCATGATGCATCCACATTTGTTTTATCATGAAAATAATAAGAAAATATGTGGTTTAGTGGTGGGGATCTCAACCAGTTTTGAGATAATTGGAGATTCCTGAAATGAGGTGGGGCGATGGGAGTGGGGAATGACCCTAGGGATCCTCAACTTTTGCTATACAACTCGTCTTATCATGAGGAATCAGAAAATATATAGTTTAGGGGTGGGAATCTGAACTATTTTTGAGTTAATGACATTTTACCATCACGGAGGTGACACGTCAAGGTCACAATGACCTAATTTTGATACAGAACACATTGCCACTTCATGATACATCCATAGAACAGTTATAATAATCAGGTGCTATTTGCTATCATAGAGGCCAAAGGTCAAAGTCAAGGTCACAGTGACCTAGTTTTGATACATGACACATCCCCTTCCCATGAAACATCCACATAAAAGGTTTGATAAACCTAGGTGCTATGGTTCAAAAGTTAAGCTCCGAACACGAAGTGGTCCAGGTTTTACTATCAGAAAGGTCCAAAACCAAGGTCAAGGTCACAGTGACCTAATTTGGTACATGACACATCCCCTTCTCATGATGCATCCACATTTGTTTTATCATGAAAATAATAAGAAAATATGTGGTTTAGTGGTGGGGATCTCAACCAGTTTTGAGATAATTGGAGATTCCTGAAATGAGGTGGGGCGATGGGAGTGGGGAATGACCCTAGGGACCCTCAACTTTTGCTATACAACTCGTCTTATCATGAGGAATCAGAAAATATATAGTTTAGGGGTGGGAATCTGAACTATTTTTGAGTTAATGACATTTTACCATCACGGAGGTGACACGTCAAGGTCACAATGACCTAATTTTGATACAGAACACATTGCCATTTCATGATACATCCATAGAACAGTTATAATAATCAGGTGCTATTTGCTATCATAGAGGCCAAAGGTCAAAGTCAAGGTCACAGTGACCTAGTTTTGATACATGACACATCCCCTTCCCATGAAACATCCACATAAAAGGTTTGATAAACCTAGGTGCTATGGTTCAAAAGTTAAGCTCCGAACACGAAGTGGCCCAGGTTTTACTATCAGAAAGGTCCAAAACCAAGGTCAAGGTCACAGTGACCTAATTTGGTACATGACACATCCCCTTCTCATGATGCATCCACATTTGTTTTATCATGAAAATAATAAGAAAATATGTGGTTTAGTGGTGGGGATCTCAACCAGTTTTGAGATAATTGGAGATTCCTGAAATGAGGTGGGGCGATGGGAGTGGGGAATGACCCTAGGGATCCTCAACTTTTGCTATACAACTCGTCTTATCATGAGGAATCAGAAAATATATAGTTTAGGGGTGGGAATCTGAACTATTTTTGAGATAACGAAATTTTACCATCACGGAGGTGACACGTCAAGGTCACAATGACCTAATTTTGATACAGAACACATTGCCACTTCATGATACATCCATAGAACAGTTATAATAATCAGGTGCTATTTGCTATCATAGAGGCCAAAGGTCAAAGTCAAGGTCACAGTGACCTAGTTTTGATACATGACACATCCCCTTCCCATGAAACATCCACATAAAAGGTTTGATAAACCTAGGTGCTATGGTTCAAAAGTTAAGCTCCGAACACGAAGTGGCCCAGGTTTTACTATCAGAAAGGTCCAAAACCAAGGTCAAGGTCACAGTGACCTAATTTGGTACATGACACATACCCTTCTCATGATGCATCCACATTTGTTTTATCATGAAAATAATAAGAAAATATGTGGTTTAGTGGTGGGGATCTCAACCAGTTTTGAGATAATTGGAGATTCCTGAAATGAGGTGGGGCGATGGGAGTGGGGAATGACCCTAGGGATCCTCAACTTTTGCTATACAACTCGTCTTATCATGAGGAATCAGAAAATATATAGTTTAGGGGTGGGAATCTGAACTATTTTTGAGATAACGAAATTTTACCATCACGGAGGTGAAAGGTCAAGGTCACAATGACCTAATTTTGATACAGAACACATTGCCACTTCATGATACATCCATAGAGCAGTTATAATGACCAGGTGCTATTTGCTATCATAGAGGCCAAAGGTCAAAGTCAAGGTCACAGTGACCTAGTTTTGATACATGACACATCCCCTTCCCATGAAACATCCACATAAAAGGTTTGATAAACCTAGGTGCTATGGTTCAAAAGTTAAGCTCCGAACACGAAGTGGCCCAGGTTTTACTATCAAAGAGGTCCAAAGCCAAGGTCAAGGTCACAGTGATCTAATTTTGGTACATGACACATACCCTTCCCATGATGCATCCACATACCAGGTTTGATCATCCTTAGTTCTACGGTACAAATGTTATGCAACGGACATGAATGGGGACGGACGGACAGACAGACGGACATGGTGATTCCTATATAACACCCCCCAACGAACCCCAAACAAACAAATAAGAGGTCCATGGGCCACATCGCTCACCTGAGCAGCTAACTGCCCATGTAGAGATAAGCAAAGGTTCTTTGGAGTTCTCAGTTACAATTTTTATGTCCCCCTCCTTTTTTAGATTCAAAAAGATGTTTACCCTATAAATTGATAAATTATGGTAGATTACAGTATTATACTGATATGTAATTAACTGTAACTACTTTGACTCATATACTTTATAAATGCGCAATGGAATTAAATACTTTATTCTAGGGTTCTTTCGATTTTTCTGTTTTAATCCCCATTTTTCTAATATTTGGATGTATAATCCTTTACAACCTAGAAGTTATGGTAGATTATAGCATACTATACTGATGAATAATCAAACATAACAACATTGACCGCTACACTTGATAAAAATGCTAGAGTTCCCTATTTAATAGGACAAAGGACAAATATTTACATATGTATTTCATCGACACACTAAGTAAAATGTACATATTTAAAGAGGCATGAATACTGCTATAGAAAGTGTGTGTATTACGGAATTCGCATCGTGAAGTTTGGTGATGTAATGCGACACAGCTGGACAGGGTGTGTGTGTATTGCACGTTTCAACGGACAAGAGAGTTGTATATTACCAGTAAGAGGACTATAATAGAAGAAAGACAAAGAAACTCAAAACAAACACAATTAAACAAAGAAACCCCAAAATAGCAAAAAGTATTCAGAATGCTGTTCATATCATGAAGACACTATTCAAGTAAAATAAGAAAGTAAATGGTGTCACATGATTATGGCACTAACAACAATGCACCACAGTGGGCATTCACGGTCCCCTGAAATTCAGAGAGGAGACCAGGTGCCCGGGAGCAGTGAGCGTCTCCTGACTGGCTAGCCACACCTGTCGTGAAAGCCCTTACATACAGACGAAACATAGTCAGCACTGTATATATAGATGAATGTGAACAAACACTGTGTAGAAAGTGTCACAGCCACATAACATCAGGAAAAAGGGTATAATAACACTTAAGTCAAACCCTCCGCGGGGAACTTTTTTTACGAGCTCCACACTGCAAAGGGAATAAGTGTGACTTTCATGTAAAATAGGAAAGTAACTGGTGTCACATGACTATGGCACTAACAACAATGCACCACAGTGGGAATTCACAGACCTGAAATTCAGAGGTGAGACCAGGTGCCCAGGAGGAGAGAACGTCTCCTGTTTGGCTAGCCACACCCGCCGTGATTGTCCTAACATACAGGCGAAACATATATATTCAGCACTGTATATATAGATGAATGTGATCAAACACTGCGCAGTTGTGTTAAGGCAATACACAATTATATTAATACACAAACCCGCCAAAACATAACATGACGTCATTGTGACGTCACTATGACCCAGTGCATTATATGAAGCGGGGGACACTGCAACAATCAACATGCCAAGAAAATCGCTGTAGTGCAACCTTTTCCTCTACTCTGTTTGTTGTGTAATTTTACATAAAGACTGTTCTATATCTATTTGAAATGCGTTTTGCTGGGCCTAACATTTAGATTATAAAATATCTACAGTATTTCAATTTCATCATACGCAATTACGTCTCTTAGAAGTTGGGCACAGCTATAAATATTATTGATAGATTTCCATTTATTATTTACAACAAAATTTTATTACCAAATTGGGCAAAATGCCCTTGCACTTGTTGAATGTTTGTTGTTAATACTACATGTGCTGTATACAGCAGTCATGTGATTGCAAACAACTAGGGATAAAATTAAAATGTGTGAAAAAATAAACTTGTTAAACAATTTGCATTTTTACTATTTTTGCAGAAATGGTTTATTCTATTTCTTATGCGGTTTTCAATATAGACTATATAATGTCAATCATGTCGTGGAGTGCCTTAACGTTACTGCATGTGTAGAAAGTGTCACAGCCACATAACATCAGGAAATAGGGTATAATAACACTTATATCAAACCCTCAAGTAACAACAAGTAATGTTCCGCTATATCCATGCTCATGTATCTACAATTAATTCTACACATATCACAACAATCACATTACATTGCAAAAGATATTTCCTTATTGTACTAACCGCTTAATATTTCGGGTGTCCTCATATTTTTTTTTTATTTAGTAAGCATAAGCGTGTCTTGCGCAGTAACTCGCGATTAATCCCCACATGCTAAGTCCCGTATAACAATGGCGCTGTGTGAAGTAAGCAAGGCAAATTCATCAGGCTGCTCTAATGTGTAATCGCGGCGGTCGGAGGACTGTTCTCTTTAGTGTTGTTCATCGGTAACGGAGGTAGAATGCGATTTTTCCAAAGTTCAAATTAATAATCCCTTCTCAAACTCCCTTTCTCATATTTTGTTCATACGACGAACATGACAGTAAGAGAAGTAAGATGTTTTTTCTTAATTTTCTCACTTGAAAATATTGAAAACCGTGTTTTCATACTAAAATTGTTATTTAAAGTCGTTTTGTAATATTCTGGAAATGATAATACTACAAAAAAAAGTTTTACACATTACGTCATGGTTTAAAAAGTATAAATTAGAATAGCGTCTTAATTATAAGAGGTAGAAAATCTCTGTCATTAAATTTTTTCTAAAGCTTTGACCTGTGAAACATGACAGCGAAGATTTGAGAAGTATAGCGTTGAAAATGAACGCTGCATACGAGAGAATTTAAAAAGTAAATATTGTTAGTTGCTTAAAAACCCTTATATTTCAAATTGTTTTTTTTTTTATAAAACGGGAGAATGTGTCTGTGAGAGTCAGTAGCAGAGAGATAGAGTGTGAAGATAAAGCAGTTTTTTCCAGAAAATTGCAGAGAAAATGCTGCTAACAACTGAACATAACTGTGGCGTTCCTAGAACGGTCTCTCGACAACGTATTACGCACGATCTTGGAATATTGGCTAGTATTTCGAAGTTAAAATAAAAGAATTATAAAGAGTAAACCCTTCTTATTTGCTGTTTAGGTTTCGGTGGCTATTCGACTGAAAATAAGCAAGTAGCAACAAAGTTACGCAAATTAGCTAAGTTACATGATTTTTGAAAATTTTAAAATTCTCACTTAAAAATGGATTTATAAAACTAAAATTCATATAACCATAAATCGTTTTGTAATATTTTCGCAACGCTAAATTTTTTTTAAAAAGGTTTGAAAATTACGAACAGGTACATAACCAATATATCATCAATATATGATGTATATATTCAAAGTAAACATCATCAACTAGTCAACTTATATGATTGGCCATTGCTCATCTCTTATCCTGTGCACCCCTACCCCTTTCAAACCTAGTTGGAGAACCACTTGGGTCACCTTTCCTCATTCAGTGTTGTATTGTGCAGCCGACAATATGTCTCAATCAATCTGGCACATTTGAGAGGAGTAAAAAGCAGTCATCATGCTTCTTTGAAACGAACAGAAAAGAGAACTAGAGCTTACCTGTTGCCGATGCAACAGGGCGGGTCTTCCTCTTCAGAAAAAAAAGAAAAATACGTAGGTAGAAAGAAGGGGAAAAAGGAGAAGAAACAAGATACTCAAATGAATATACGCATTTTTTGCGGCATCATAGATATGCTGATTAGGACAAAGGAGAAGTATAAACATAGATACATGTATATATCTCACCGAGACACTATATAAACACTTATGTAATTAATGCAGCATGAATACAGCTATAAAAAGTCAGTTACATAATCCCTATTCAGAAGCGTGGTGACGTAATACGACAAAGCTGGATAGAGTGTGTGTATTGCGCATTTCAACGGTCAAGTTAGCTGTATATATACCACTGAGATGACTACTATAGTAAGGAGATAAAGAAACTCAAATTTAGGTAAGAAAAAAGAGGAGTTACTGGCTCAGTTATGTGGCAGAAGTCACCATGGAGCTAAACAATACATGAATATAAATAATATACTAGAACATATAGCACATTACAAAAATATTTGATTGTCGTGCAATTACGATACCGACTTAGGACGGTCATTTAATTTGACAAATGCCAAACAAATGGTGTGGTTAACCGGTTAACGGGCCCACCTTCCCACTCACCGTAGCAGCAGAACAATCAAAGGACGTACATTTAAATTTTGTTTAAAAATCCTCCATGTAAAGAACAAGGGTCAACAGGTATCGCATATTGAGAGGTCATAAAAATATAAACACGTAAGGTATTGTAAAACACATAATGATATAAAAATATATGCGACATCAACATAATAAACCGTGCTCTGCCAGTCTGAGAGCGAGCTAAGACCCTAGATCTGTAGGAGTCCCGACTAACAGTCAGAGGGGACGAGGTTCAGGACCATGTCTCCTCTGAAAGAGGTTCGGACAAGGCCCGTCATATAGTCCCCACCGCTCTGTTAGTCAGCGTGCAACGTTCAAGTAAAAGTCTGCATAAGGCTGTAGAGGGGCCAAATACAAGACCTATAGTCTTTTTGGTGATCTCAATATCATATTGTCTATTTAGAAGACGTTTGACTATTTTATTACATGATAAAATAATGTTATCGGAGCCTTTTACTTTCCTTAGTTTATATACGAGATCACCGTAAAAATTAGGATGGGAAATTCCATTGGATACATACTGTTGAAAAGAAATATTTCCAAATTTAGACAGAAGTTCTGAATAAGATCTGAAGAATTTGCCGAATGATTTTCTTAGCTTGTGATATCTGTAACCCTGAGTTAAAAGTTTATTAGTACTTTGTAATTGTTTTTTATGAAAGTCCAAAACATCGGTGCAGCCTCTGACAAATCGAACTAATTGAGATATATAGATACCATATGATGGGAGTCGAGGGACATCGCCATCCAAGTAAGGGAAATTTACAATAGGAAATCCAAAATCCTCAGGTTTATCATAAATATTAGTATATATTAGGTGGTTGATAATTTTGATGTTTAAATCTAAGAAAGGTGTAGATTTAATTCAAGTATTAGCCTTATTCAATGTGAGCTCTGGTGGATATATTTCTGATATAAATTGTTCGAATTCAGGGTTGTCGATAACCAAAATGGTCATCCAGATATCTGCAAGTATAATTAAATTTGTCAATGAGGTCAAAACGTTTTGATTTTTGAATAGAAACCATAAAATCCCTCTCATAACAATAAAGAAATAAATCTGCTATCAGAGGCGCGTATTTAGTACCCATTGGAATCCCAACTATTTGTTGATATATCTTGCCATCAAATTGCACAAAAATATTATTCATGAGAAAATCTAGTGCTTTACATAATTCCTTGCAAGTCCAGTACTTATATGAAGTATACTGTCTGTTGGAAAAGAATCCGGAGTTATTGGAAGTACATATGTACGTTTTAGATTCTCTGTGAAAACACCATTGTATAAGAGACAGGAACTTGCTTTTAATCAAATCATGAGGCAGAGATGTATAAAGTGTAGAAAAATCAAATGTAGAAATTTGAGTCGCTTTGAAATTTAGCGAAAGAAGTTTGTCTATAACTTCATGAGAATTTTTAATCGACCAAAAGTAATTGATGTTACTATTATGAAATGCGAGATCACAATATTTGATAATATGATCTTTTATAGCAGTTAGAGCAGACGTAATATGCTTCAATAGTACCGTAGTAGAGCAGTGGCTAGAATTAGATATGAAACGTGATTTATATGGACTTTTATGTAGTTTTGGGAGCCAATATATGGTTGGTAGATCAGATTTATCAGTTATAATTTTGAAGTCGGACATGGTCATGAGGAGATCGTGCAAGGTGCTGTCTTTTGAGGTAGGGCTTTCAACATATGTATGAATGGAGTTTAATTCGTTTTTAAGTACTTCAATATAATATAGCTTTCAAACAACTATTATGTTATTACCTACTTTATCAGCAGAAACAAAGACATATTTTGCATGTAAGTCAGCTATCTTCTTTTTAATAGAATTTGCCGTCAATGTATTAGGCTGTTAATAAAAATGAAATAAATGCGGATTTTCCGTAAAGTTCTTAATAAGGATATCGACAATTCTTAAAATCTCGTATTTCCAATCATTAAGAGCATGAACCTTTACCTGTTCTTTTTTACACCAACGTTTACAATATGTAGTTAAAGAATCTTCTATAACGTCACGGCATTTATTGAAATCTATCCTGATCGTTAACCTATATTTAGGTCCTTTTCCAAAAAGTGTGCGCAATTTCTTGTCCGAAATACAGTTTAGGTCACCAGTAATAACATGACCTGCCGGTTTATAAACATATTTAGAATTTTTTTTTTGACGAAGGAATAGAGTCTGAAACATCAGGGTTAGATGTAACTTTTTTATAATTTAAAATAAGATTTCTTATAGGATTTTTGTACTGGTAACAAATTAGTGGAGGTTCTAAATTCTCAAAATATTGGGGGATTTTAGATGTGACTCTATGATCACGGAAAATATTAAACATATTCAGGGATTCCTTTATAATTGCCGATTAGATATTCCAAGGGAAAAGGGCAGTAACTCGCGAATGAATTAATAATCAATCGCGAGTTACTGGGCTTTCCCCGTCTCTATAAGAGTGGCGCTGTGCGAGATATTAAGCAATGCAAATTCAACGCGCTTTCTAATGTGTAATCCCGACGCTCGGAGAAGATTTGTTTATTGCGTTGTTCATCAGTAGCAGGTACAGTGTTAAAAAAATGTTATTTTTGTTTAAGAATTCGAATTCAAATTCTTTCTCAAACTCTCGTTTTTATTCTTTGTTCATACGAAGAATAAGAAAATACATGAAAGTTACGCATGTAAGATATTTTTTTTTTAAAAAATCTTTAAATTGCTCACTTTTAAATACTGAAAAATTTCGAATTGTTTCCGGAACTGCACACGAATTTATAGTATATGCTGAATAGAAAACATTGCTTAAAACTTATAAAGATAATAAATATCCTTCAATGTTTCCTTTATATATAATAATATATTAATAAAAGATCTGACCAAACTGTTTAACACAAGTCACGGAAGTCAAGACACAGAAAACGACATCACACAAATATTCGATTGTGCTGTATTTACAACTTAAAATTGAAATAGCGGCCAAACTAAAATAGATAGATATTATCGGCCGATAAAAGTTGTAAAGATATGAACCTAGAGAATATGACAAGTCAAATTTGGATAGTGTATCATTAAAAATAAGCTCTCTAGGGGAGAATTTAAAATTTAACTAATTGTTAGTAATGTTTTTGAAAACTTTCATTTTAAATTTTTTTTTTACTTAAACGGATAACGGTGTCGTTGAAAGTCTATAGGCAAAATATAAAGTGTGTAGATAAATCCGTTTTTCAGAAATTGAAAAATGAAGCTAACTACGGCGCGTATTTCTCGCTTTCCGAGGGCGGCTCTCGATAGTTTTGACCGATAAACTAGAGAAAACGGCAAATCATAGGAAGTTTTTGAAAAATAAATTTAAAACAGTGAACCCTTCTCATTTGCAGGATTTATTTTGGTGGCCATCCGACCTAAAATAAGCGAATGACAATGAAATTATTTTAATCACCTGATTTTTAAAAAAAAATTTAATTTTCACTTTAAAATGGTATTAAAATGGTTTTCAAATCATGAAACATAGTTTTTCATGGTGAAATTGATATTTTAAATCGATTTGTAGCATTTTTGAAATGCTAAGACTTAAAATAAAACATTTTGAAAATTACGTATTTTTTAAACTTAAATTGCGGCTATACTATAAAAGCTAGATAATCGGTGTTGGCTTCAATGTCAAGAACATACCTGTCAAAAATGAATATGAAAATTTAAGGAATTAATCTTGAATAATAATCTTGTATTTGAGAAATTTAAATTTACTTTAAAAGAATAATTTTTCAATTTTCTTCATATGAATCAATTTCCCTTTGGCTAATCAACTTAGTAGCAGAGAAAAAAGCTTATTGGTAAAGCTGTTTCTGAGAAAATTGCAGTCAAAGTGATAGGAATAATAATAATAATAATAATAATAATAATAATAATAATAATAATAATAATAATAATAATAATAATAATAACAAATGTAAAGAAAAACATCACAATAACAGAAGGATTTCATCGGAAGACCCTAATTACTTTTGAAATTTATTATCTTGAAATTTTGAAATCTACATCTACTTTTATTTATCTATTAACATTATAATTTCAAACAAGATGCTAATCTGTTTAAAGTACTACATAGTGGGGATGTAAAAAACTTGATTGTGCCTTTAAAAGAAAAAACTGACTAATGACCGATCACGTATGATGAATGAAATTTCCTGAATCATGACACCAAGGACTGATTACACAGTATTTCTTATTATACAATGGGTATTGTTACACCAATTATCTGTTCTATTTTGCTTGTGAAGGAATATCAACATCAGCAATTCTTTTTTCAAAAGATAACCAGAATCTACGAGAAGGTCAAGCCGGTGTGGCCTAGTGGATAAGGTGCTCGGCTCGTGATCGAGAGGTCGCGGGTTCGACTCCCGCCCGGGGCACACCGGTGTTCTGTCTTTCGGATGAGACAGTAAAAACCGAGGTCCCGTGTCACGGTAGGCGTGGCACGTAAAAGATCCCTCACTGCTTCGGGTGGGTCCGTTGCAAAGGTCTAAATTTGTATGCAATGCATCAGGCAGATGCCGTCACCATATACGTGAAATAATCGTGGAGTGACGTAAAACAATAATCAAACAAAACAAACAAACGAGAAGGTCTGCCTATGGCAACCTTGACCTATTGTTTTGGTTCCATACAAGGTGTGCCGCCTGGTGTGGTGGAGATGTAATCTTCAAAGCTTCTATTAAAATCCACCCCAGTAGTATATTCGTTACCTTCAAATACCTTCATATACATATTTAGATAAGTGAAAGGCAGCAAACAAGAAAAATGTCTGAATTTAACGTCAACATTGACGGTATTTCAGATTTGATTTATGATGTTGTCTTCTATCTTTAAACATATTTACCATCTTATATTAATTTTTTCATCCTCATCCTGTTTCAATTTCATCTTTATCATACTTGTTTATACAATTTTTGCATTATTTCAACAGTATTTTTAAGATATTTCGACTCGCCATATATATATATCATATATATCTAGAAATCAATTATAAATATCCAACTTACTTAGTTATGCTTGCTTCCATTTGCTTATTTTTCTATTACCAAATGCATTGCACAAAACTTGCACCCCCTAAGCAGTGACGGAACTTTGTGCGGATGTATAAAGAAACCGTATCTTCGTTATACTGCCTCATCGAAAAGATAAGAAATCGACAAGTTACCGATGGAATTTAAATCCGGACTTACCCCTCTCGAGCCAAGCATGCTATCAAATGACTTAATTTACCACTTTCCTGCATCTGCGACCTGTAAATCATATCTTCTCACAGAACATATACTTTAAAGACCAACGGAAAAAAGGTATAAAAGAGAAAACAGAAGACATCTGACAAAGCTGTATGACACAAATCAGCAAGGACCTGCACACAAAAAATGACAATATATGAATATTTTATGCTTCATTTTTCGAATTGTTTCCGGAACTACACACGAATTTATAATATATGCTGAATAGAAAACATTGCTTAAAACTTATAAAGATAATAAATATCCTTCAATGTTTCCTGTATATATAATAATATATTAATAAAAGAGAAAGCAGAAGACATCTGACCAAACTGTTTAACACAAGTCACGGAAGTCAAGACACAGAAAACGACATCACACAAATATTCGATTGTGCTGTATTTACGATACCGACTTTTAAAAAGACAGTCAATTAAAGTAACAAACATATCTCAATTGGTGAGCTTACATTCGGAATCATCGCAATAGCATCACTATCAAAGAACATACATTTATAAATTTTTAAATAATTATACATATAGAGAGCAAGGATTAACAATTTCCCCAAGACGTGAGATCATAAAAGTTTCCACACGAAACATTTTAGGAAATAATACGCTAGCATAAAAAACATAGTCGACATCAACATAAGTAAACTGTGCTCCGTCCGCCTGCGAGCGAGCTCACGTCATTGATCTGTACGAGTCCCGACTAACATTTAGAGGGGGACGAGGCTCAGGACCTTTTTGAAAAGTTTAGGACAAGGCCCTGTTTGTCGGTATACAATACTCAAATAAACCTCATGATAGTATTAACATTGAGAGTAATAACATGATTTTGTGTTTTATGTAAAATTTGAAATGATGGCACAAATTAAAAAGAAAAAAATGATAGACATTTAATATCAGTTTTAAAATGTAATACATAAAATGTAACTATACCTATCATAAGGAAGATATCTAAATATATGTATTATACACTATGTATACACAAATATACTCTTTGCATCTGGAATAACAAAATTAGGAGGTTATACTACAACTGCAGTATCTCCTTCATTGTATATATCGTATCTGTATTAATTCAGCATATACATAACTTGTGTATACAACATGTGTATAACAGTTACTCCTTTACAAGCACTTTCAGGAGTTATACCTAATATGGGCAAAACTCTTCTCGTTTTTTTTTTTCACATGATGAGAAAGCTTATTAGGATGTCACCTCCATTATTAGTCTGTAATATAAGTAGTTGTAAAAAATAAACTAAACATGTCAAAATATTATACTCTTCTTGCGTAATGATGCACACATTCTTAATTTTGTCTGAAATACTGTTTCCTTCTAAAGCAGTGTTTCCTTGTCGTCTACTTTTGTATGTAGCGTCCCCTTCACAATTAAGCTGAAACGTTATGACGGTCCTAGAAGATGGTAGTACATATTAGTCACGGCCTTGAATATATCTCTGAAAACGAAAAGAAAGTTTCAGAATCATGACGAAACTTACTCACACAAACCATTCTATTGTACACAATAGAGCTGCTTCTTCTGCTGGGGTTTCCATAGCGGTAATGATAAAGATGACAGTCAACACAACAGAACTGCCAACTGGCGGTATAGCAAAAGTGGACAAGGATGTCAGTAAACTGTAAGGATGAATTTCACAGGTGGTAATCAGGAAAGAATAAATATATAAGGACAAATACAGAAAAAAGAAAATGAAAAATGGAATTTATTTAATTAAGAGTAAAACTTAGAAAGTATTATCACTTTAAAATAAAATTAACTAATGTTGTCTTTTCATGAAAGGTACTAAGTGTTAAACCAAGAGTATTACACATTAAGCGACATCAAAATGTTTATCGTCCTTCGTGGTTCATTTTAGTAAATATAACATATCATACTTGCGTAACTTTTACAGCATCCAATTCAACCTTAATCATTTGTGCAATGAATAGACATGATGAAACAATAAAGGGAGCACTCCCCGCTCGACTTAAAGGTGCACACAAAGGAACTACGAATCGTTTTAAAATTAAGCAAACAATACATCTTTCATAACTGTTTTCATTTACACCATATTACAAACTGAGTACTTACGGACTAGAAGTTGAAGACACAACAACTACGGCTGCATCGTAGTTTCAATTAATTTAAATGGGTTTCTTTGTTACTAAGAAATATACAAGCGGAATGATAAGGTACATCATTATAAGTAATCCAAGCATCATTGTCACAAAGAACATCCCCAATCGTTTGAAGTCCTCCTCAATATTTTCCGTTCCTCCGATTGTCTTAGCGATCAAACTTACTACTCCCAGCCGTGTCGTACTAAAATGGCAATGAAAATGGTATTGAAGAAAACATGTTTATAGAGCTACCGATATGTTAAGATTAATGTAATGATATGTTTGTTATTTGTTTGGTAAAATTAATAGTTATTAGAATTTGAAATGTACTTTGATTTGATCGTATGTTACTTACAAAGTTTTCTTCATCACACAATTATCACTAATGTAAAGATGATGGATAAATGTTAAGATGTACTAAAACAGCAATGGTCTGATTTCTATCAATAACACTGGAGTAAAAAAATAAATATTAGACGATATATACGTATATAATTTTAGTGAACCGTGCGCCCATTTTGACAAATTATGTCTCTTCAATGATGCTCAAAGATTAACTGTGGAAGTAGAGATTAGAGACTTCAAAGTCAGAGCCATATATCCCATCTATGGACAGAGCTATGCATAAGGGGAAAACTCCTTATTTTTACTAAACACCGAAAATGTACCGAGGGTTGACCATATCGCAAAGTCTATGGAATAAAAGGACAATATCATTAATAGTGTCACGCAACAACCAACTGTATACATCAAAAGCATGAAGGAGCCAGGACAAGTTAAATTATCCCATTCACGGTATGAAATGCTGTTGAACTGAAATTCCAGATAATCTACAAAATAATTCTGAATAATTTTGTAATTTTCTATCACTCAGTAATTTAAATATATATTTCAATGAGTAAACTGGTGGAAACTTGTGTGTACACATTAGATACATCACAAAACCATGATCCGGTTTTGCTATGACATGGAAGAAAATTTCTTTCCTATAATTTTTAAATCTCACTGAGCATCCTCTCACTATAATCTTCTTTATTCGATTGTTAACAAACGTATGTCGAGCAAAACTGCCTGTTATTCAGATGAGATTGACGTTGCTTTGACAATTTCAAGAGGAGGCCAGTATATTCATTTTGGAGAGTATTAATAGAAAAAACAGGGTAATAAGCGTTTATTCATCCCCACTTTCGTTTTCATCTGGTTTTAATATTGGTCTGTGATAGACAAATATGTATTTGTGACAAAAGTTTGGGTTTACTCGCAAATAGACATACTTGTACGTACTACCGCATTAGTATTACTATTTATTACAGGGGTTTTTTCCCAGAAGTAACGTAACTTCAACAATGCTAGGATTGATATATGTTTAGAATCACAAAGTTTGAGCACACTATCGAAATTGCCATACATTTTTGTATTGACTATTAACAAGAACCCAATACTTGAAATTGTATGTGACGGGTGTATGTGACGGGTGTTGCTAGCAAGCAGGAGATGCTCACTCTCCCCGGGCATCTGATCTCACTCCATCACAGGGGTTCACATATGCTCTTCAAGTAGACATATTTTGTTATTTTCCATTTGTTTTTCATTTTCATTGATTTTGTATGTCCTCTGGTTTCATGATTTTTGGACTTGTGGTTTGGATTTATCCATCATCTTTACATTCAGAGATATCACCTACTTTAGACCATAATCAATTGTCGAATGTCCTGCAATACTATGCATTATACATTTCAATAACCAGCTTTTCTTTACTACGTTATTTGTTATTTCTATGATAATTCGTTTAGATAATATTATTGTAGAAACATAACGGTATCGCAAAAGAAAACATAAGCAATCTGACACCGAGCTGTATGACACAAATCACCAAGGACGTGCACATAAATCTTAGAATAGTAATAAACACAGAAAAAGACATAAACATATTAAATAGCACTGTAGTTGATACCGAATTAGGACGGTGAATTAAAGTAACAAACGTCACTCAGCTGGTATAATTAACCTGTTTACGGGCACCCACCTCCCCACTCACCGTGATAGCAGCACAATCAAAGGACACACATTAAAACATTTATAGGTAATCCTCCATATCGTGAACAAGGATCAACAGGTTTCTTTAGTCGAGATGTCATAAAAATGTTATACACGAAACTTACACTAGAGGTATATGCTAGTATCAAAAATATGTTAGGTGACATCAACATAAGTATACCGTGCTCTTCTTCTCTGAGAAAACTCATATCCTTGATCTGTAGTAGTCCTGACTGACAGATGGGACACGGCTCAGGACCTTGTCTTCTTTGAAAAGCTTTCGCCAGTCAGAGTCCCCATCGCCCTGTTAGTCAGGGCGCAACCCTCAAGTAAAAGTCAGTGTGATGCTGTAGAAGGACCAAATACAAAACCTATGGTCTTTGCAATGAACTTGGGGTCATACTGTCGATGTCAAAGTGTTTAGTTATTTTAGAACTATTAGATATGGAATTATCAGAACTTTGAACACTCCTTAGTTTGTACATTAGATCACCGTAAGTATAAAAAGATGATGACTACTCACAAAATGAACCACTTCGTTGTTTGCATAACCACAGCACTTAGCGATTTCATAAATTCCAGAAAAAGTTCCGACATGCCAACTATAGCACTTTCAACAGAATTACTGGAATTTTAATAATATATAAATATTTGAAGTGCAAAGTTGAACCCAAAGAGGCAAAAAAAAAAAAAAAAAAAAAAGATAAAAACAAAACAAATAAGACGAAGAATTAATCTTAGGACACACGAACGGATTTGATTGAGGAAAGCTATATACATTGTATATATAAAGCATATATAGATAAAGAAAATAAGTTTAATAAATAAATACGCTAGTTTCATAATAGTATAAACTGAAAAAAGAAAGTTTTTCGTAAGAAAAAAGAGAAGTTACTGGCTCAGTTAAAATAAATTGTTCGAATTCAGGGTTGCCGATAACCAAAATGTCATCCAGATATCTGCAAGTATTATTAAATTTGTCAATGAGGTCGAAACGTTTTGATTTTTGAATAGAAACCATAAAATACCTCTCATAACAATAAAGAAATAAATCTGCTATCATAGGCGCGCAGTTAGTACCCATAGGAATCTCAACTATTTGTTGATATATCTTGCCATCAAACTTCACATAAATATTATTCATGAGAAAATCTAGTGCTTTACGGGTGAAATATTAATAGTGTTTTGAACGATTCTGTCATATGAGTTTAATCATAATCTAAGATATGCCAGGGCCGTCACTCCCCCGATTTTGGGTCCGTTATACGGACCCATTCCCAATGGTAAAAATGGTCCTTTTTACCAAATTTGCCACTCTAAATTTCCCAAAATTGTATTGTCTGTAAAGTTAATAAATTGTGCAAGTAAGCCGCAAAAATATTAATAAAAAGGCGATCGCGGACAGTTATATTACATCAGTATTTGCAAACGTCTTTAACTACTTAGAAGAGAGATTGTTTACGTGATTGCAAAAGTTGATAGCAGCAGGATTCTGTAGTCATATCGTATGCAACAAATTCGACCAAAACCGAGCGGGTTTTTAAAATTATTTCGTGGTATTGGCGAACTGACCGATGTTTTAAAGTTACGTTTATAAATACTAAAAGGCGAATTCAATTACCCATATCAATACAGTGAGTGGTGAAGCTACGGTACCGCTACACAGATACCTGTGAATGCGAGATACAACCTAATCGATTTGTCAACGAAATAACTTTGAAGTTGTTAGTCTAAAACCGATATGTCAACAAAACAACTTCGTAAGCCTAGTCTAGAACATGGCATCCCATAATTCGAAATATTATCGGAAGAAAATAAAAAGAAATGACTCGCAAAATAACAGAAAGATCGACGACATGTTCGGCAGTCGGAGTGCAGAGCTGAACCCGCCCCAGACTGCAGATGTTTCCGTTGAACTTGAAGACCAAAATGACAATAATCAAGTTACAGTGCCACTGTCAGTGGGGAAAAATATGTCAAAAGAAAGTGAAATTAATCGTGGTGAAACCTATGGGCAGAGTCAGAGTTACAGTAGTGTTACTGAAAGTGGGACTGAAGGTGACAATGTTCAAAGATGTAGGCCAAGTGTAAGTGACAATGTCACAGTGACGGTGAGAGTGTTTGTGTTGTGCTACATATTAAAACAAGTTTTTATGAATCAAAAGAGTGTCCTGTTTATTTATATCAGTAGTCTGTCAGATAAGTGCATTGTGGATTCAAGGCTGACAGTCTGTCTGTGTACTGAACTGGCTGGTGTTTTACATGATTTTCCAAGTAATTACATCAATCATGAACACGAATCACAAACATAATAGCTATAGCTAAATCTATAAATGATTTACTGACAGTATGCATAACAAGTAACACAAATAACTTTATTAATATAAAGAATGAAAGAATGAAAAAGGGCATTCTGTATACTATTTTGTTTTTCCCAATTTATCCCAAAATGTCGATAAAATTCCCAATTCAAAGGGACCCGGCAAACGTACCAAAAATGGCTGTGACGGCCCCGTATGCCTAAGGCATATTTCTTTAATGACAAGGAGGCATTTTACATTAATGTAATGCATATATACCAATACATGAATAAATCAGCAAATATATCTTGCTTTTCAAGATTGCTTTTCAATAGGTTAGTTTTTGTAGACGATGTCATATTTTCACCCGTTCAATCGTTAAAAGATACCAAATAGTAAAGACGAAAGTAAGCATAGTCGAAAGAGATCATCAAGATGACAGATGGTCATCACGAACTGATGCATATTCTGGAGCGAGATGAATAATAATGGATGATAAAACTTTTTCGGCCGACCCATCTCAGTAGTATGTTTAACCAAATTTGATTATCCTACAGTACAATGATAGTTCTGAAAAGTACTATGTCTTTTCTTTTGCCTCACATACTATGATGCCTTCAGAGCAAAATGAATATGATTAAATATAACAATAAATGACATGTTAAATCAATTTCTGCTTAACTTCAATTATTCTGTGAAAAACATAACGAAAATAATGTAGTATAGTCCAATAAACGTGCCTGGTTTAAGGATATGAACCAAACAGCGTCCCATAACTGTAGGCATGCAATTTGTAATTAAGATAAACAGGAATGCAATAACACTTATTTTTCCGTTGCACTTTGGATCCATGGAAACAGTACCTGTAGTTAATGATTTTTTATATATAATGCTCAAAGAAAAATATACATATACCCTTTATAATGAATAGTAGTCTCTTTTGTTTTACTCTTGTAATATTTTGCAAACAGTTTTGTATAAATATTGAATATTCATTTTCTTAATACACTGTTAATGATACTAAAACAGTACTAAGACAGTTTTTAAAATCAACCAATCAAAGGCTGTGAAAGTAATCGTCTTTATCGTGAAGAAAATATCTTCACCTAATAGATAACCGATGCTTGTTTCAGGGTGTCATTTAAAAGGAATGACTAACTAGCATGCCCAGTAGAAGGTGAAAAACTGCGAATAATTTATAGCTTGTCGTCGAAATCGGTTATGGTTTATTTTGACGTTTCCATATGAATGAGACAGAGCTTGCCTCGCCCAATCTTTATGATATGTAAAAACGCCAAAATCACCTCTAACATATACATGTTTGTAGATTAAACACTTTTTTTTGTTTGGTTGGTTTATTTCTTCTGAGACTCATACAGACCAAGGACCTCAGTTATATTTCAGACGGGCAGAGCACGGTTTGCCAATGTTGATGTCACTAAATATTTTTGTGTCACTTAATACTCTACCTCATGACCTAATCAAAGCCAAATTGTTGTCTCTCATATGCTGGTGTTTCAACAGAAAGTCTAAATCATACCTCTGTAATTCAGTTACATTTGGAGTTTTTTTTTCTAACAAACAATATGATAATTATAAATACTGGACTTGTACTGAGTTGTATAATGCCATCACATTTTTGATGAATAATATTTATGTGCAATTTGATGGCAAGACTTATCAACAAATCATTGGGATTCCTATGGGCACTAACTGCGCTCCCCTTATAGCAGATTTATTTTTATACTGTTTTGTTATGCATTCTATTTAAACCTCTAAACATTTCGACCTTATTGCAAGTTCAATGACACCTCTAGATATCTCGATGATATTTTAGTTATCTAAACTTCCATTAAACAAAGCCAATACTTCCGACCATGAAACACAACTTTTTTTGGACTTAAATATTAAAATTGTTAACAATAATATTCATACCAACATACATGATAAACATAAAGACTTTGGATTTCCTATTGTAAATTTCCCTTATCTAGATGGTGACTCCCATCATATGGAATATATATATTAGTCTATTGGTTCGGTTCGCTAGAGCCTGTCTAATGTCTTAGATTTTCACGCAAAAAAAATCTCAGATTACTTTTAAACTTCTTACTCAGAGTTATAGATATCATAAACTTCGAAAAACTTTTGGTAAATTGTACAGATCTTATTCAGACATTTTATCTAAATGTGACTTTTCAACCATACATATTCAGCGGAATATCCCATCCCAATTTCTGTGGTGATCTAGTGTACAAACTAAGAACGGTCAAAGGTTCCGATAATTTCATATTCGACATCGACAGTATGATCCCGAGATCATCGCTAAGACCATAGATCTTGTGTTGGGTCCCTCTACTACCCAATGCAGACTTTTGCTAGAGCGTTGCACGCTGACTTACAGGGCGGTAGGGATTCTGTGACGGACCTTATCCAAACCTTTTCAGAGGAGAAACCGTCCTGATCCTCGTCCCCTCTGACTGGTAGTTGGGACTCCTATTGATCAAGGATCTGAGCTAGGCTTACAGACGGACAGAGCACAGCTTACTAATGTTGATATCGCCTTGCATATTTTTATAGCAACATATTATTCTATAAACGTTTCGTGTGTAATAAAAATTTTTATGATCTCTCTTCTTGAGAAACCTGTTGATCCTTGTTCTCTATATGGAAGATTATTTTAAAATGTTAAAATGTGTGGTTTTTGATTGTGCTGATTTGGCAGTAAGTGGGAAGGTGTGCGCCCGTAAACCGGTTAACCACACCAATTGAATGACGTTTGTTACTTCAATTGACCGTCCTAAGTCTAGATCTTAACCGCAGCACAATCGAATATTTTTGTAATGTCATTTTTCAGTGTATATTATATTATTATCATGTTTTGTGTGAATGTCCTTGGTGATTTTTGTCATACAGCTTTGTCAGACGTCTTCAATTTTCTCTTTGATATTTTTGTTACTTATTTTCAAAACTTCTTTATGTTTAACGCCTTCGCTAATTAAGTAACCTGTTGATCCTTGTTTCTTCACGATGATTAAATAATTTTATTGTATAACTTTTGTGGTGAAATTGCGAAATGTACGTTAGCTGTTTGATGTCATCAACTGAGTGACGACTGTAACTTGCATTACCTATCTCAAGTCGATACCACATTTAAATTACTAATCGAAGTTTGATGATTTTATGTGCTTATTTTGCAATGCACTACATCTGTCCATTTTTCTCATACAGCAGATTCAGAAGTCTCCTCTCCGTTCTTTTATACTTATTTCTTTTACAAAGTTAGTATGCATCTATCTATTTATAATTCATTTCATGCGACCAAATGACACTTTCGAGACAGTGTTTGTTCATATTCATGTATATATGCAGTGGTGAATTTGTTTCGCCTGTATCTAAGGGCATTCATGGCGGGCGTGACTAGCCAACAGGAAACGCGTACTCCTTACGGGCACCTGCTTTCTCCTCTGACTTTCAGGAGTCCGTGAATGTCTGTTGTGGTACATTGTTGTTAGTACCATAGTCCTGTGATACCTGTTACTTTCGAATTTAACAATACAACTTTAAAAACATATGCCTCTTTTATATATATACGTACATGAAAGGTTATAGATAGGCATCAAAAAGACATTTAAGGTAATTTAATTCAAATAAATGATTACATAAGGTTCACATTGCAATTTATCATTCTTCGACAGTGAAACGCCATAAAGTACAACAATCAATTGATGAAAACATGTAGTTACTAGAATATCGATGAACAACTTTTCATCAAATAAAAAATTACCTTTTTATTTTGATCAAAAATCATTAAGTGGTTGTTTGGGATCAGAAAATTCACTCAATATATATTTAAGATTTCAGAACACATGTTTCCATCGTTTATACCATCATGTACCAAAGCAAGAAAACCTTTGAATGCGTTTCATAACTTTACATATAAATCCAAAATCATATGGTAAAGATGGGAGATAAATAGGTGTTATCTAACAACACTGATAGAATATAATATCTTGTATTTCGATTCGTAGTAGAGTATCCACAGTCACTAGCTGATTATACTTCAAGGATCTGCAATTAGTTCCTTGCTGTATATAGGTAATCATCTCATCCTACTAAATGGTAACTTCCTCCGTACAATCATTAAAGGAATATATGTTATACAAGTTTACATAATAGTGAGTACAGAAGAAATTATCAAAGAAACGATCATCATCTTCCGGAGTCGTAAATATAGTTCCCCAATCTTTCCTGAAAAAAGAAAAACAATGCTTTCAATCTATAAAATAAATATCAAAATCTTAAGTTATGCTAAAATTTGAAACTGAAAATCTTTTGGATATTTGACAAGCAAACTAGTTGTCAATGTGACCTAATAGAAACAGTCAAAGAACAAATGGACATAACTATGTATGATAGAGACGCTCCTTAATTATAGATTAATTTACAATTTTTTGTCACAATGAATAAGAAGTACATGTTTCTATAGGTGGTCAATACAGAAGCTCTAATAACTTGGTCTGTGGTCACCTTCAGTGATTATCAGTTCACCTGAGATGTTGCCAGTTGAGCAAAAATGACTTTGCTTTCAGATTTCCAACACTTAAAAGAAAGGATGTATACATCTGCCTCAGTCGTCTGACAGAAATCATCACGGAAAAAAGCAAACAATAAAGACAAAGAAAGACGTCACAACAAATTTAATTGCAATGAGGTTGAAGCGTCGACATCAGACGGTCAATTGAAATAAAGGTAGTTCCTCAATCAGTGTGGTTAACTGGTTTACAATCCCACCTTCCCGATCACTACAATGGGACAATAATTAAAAGACACATTAAAATATGTAAATTATACTCCAAATATATAGATCGAAGAAAAAGTCTACCCAGTTTGAGAGGTCTTCAACAAACACACAAGAAATGTGTAACGGATAAAAAGTTGCTATTTAAATGTGACGTCAATTTGCGCTGTCACTTATCACATTTTAATAAAAAAAACCCCCAAAACACTAAGGTAGCAGCTTTTTAAGAGACAACAAAAATAGAATTTAATAAGTGGAAATCACAGCTTTGTTAATTCTTAATTCAGGACGTTTGAGCAAGTAGTTATGCAAAACCTTCGTTCCACTCATCGCAAAAGCATCAGAATCATAGGTCAAATATATAAAAAGAATTAGAAATAATTCTACTTATAGAAAACTAAAATCAACAGGTTTCTCGAGACGAGAAGTTATAAAACTTTCCACACGAAACCTTTATGGAATAATATCCTAGTATCAAACATATGTAATGTGACTTCATCATGAGTAAACCATGTTGTGCCCGTATGTAAGCGAGCTTATGTTAGTGATCTGTAGGATTCCAAGCTAACAATTAGAAGTGATGAGGGTCAGGACCTTGTCTCATCTGAAAAGGCTTGGACAAGACCGGTAATAGAGTCCCCTTCGCCCTGAAGTCATTATACAACACTCAAGTAAAGGTCTACATAGAGATGTAGAGGGACCCAATACAAGATCTATGGTCTTTGCAATGATCTCTGGGCTATACTGTCGATGTCAAAGGCGTTTAATAATTTTAGAACACGTCGATATAAAATTATCAAACCCTTTGACCCTCCTCAGTTTGTACACTAGGTCACCATAAAAATTGGGATCAGATATTCCGCTGGATACGTATTGCTGACAAGTCACACTTCTGAATTTTGATGAATTGCCTGAAAAAGATATGTACAGTTTACCAAAAGTGTTATCTTATAAAACTTAGTCGGAAATTTGAAAGTTTATATCTATTTATCTATTTTGCAAGGAAATCCAAAACGTTAACGCAGGCTTTAGGATACCGAACCAACTGACTAATATAAATACTATATGATGGAAGTCTAGAGACATCACCATCTAAATAAGGGAAATTTAAAATACGAAATCTAAAGTTGTCGCGTTTATCATATATCTTTGTATTTATATTGTTGTTAATAATTTTAATATTTTAGTTCAAGAAAGGTGTTTCCTTATCAGAAGTTTGAGTTTGTTTAAATGACATTCATGTAGATAAATGCCAGTAATATAGTTTTCAAACTCGGGATTATCGATTGCTAAAATATCATCAAGGTATCTAGGGGTGTAATTGAAGGTAAAAACGTTTCGAGGTTTGAATAGAATGCAAAAAGTTCCACTCATAAAATTATAAAAATGAATCTGCTATAAGGAGAGCGCAGTTAGTGCCCATAGAACTTAAAATGATCTGTTGATAAATTTTGCCATTAAATCATTAAATTGCACATAAATAGGATCCATCAAAAATGTGATGGCATTACGTAACTGAGTACAAGTCCAATTCAATAATTATCATATTGTTTAGTTGAGATAAATATAGAACATATATACCTTTTAATTTTGTGCACCATATGCGTTTTTCGACGAGTTATGTCTCTTCAGTGTTGCTCGTGGACGAATGGTTGGAATTCTCATAATATATAAATATTTGAAGAGCAGTGTTGAAGCCAAAATGACCGAAAAGTGAACCAAAGAATCTATATAAGGACAGAGCTATGCATGAGGGAGATACTCCTTAGTTTTAGAGTGATTTACTTAATTTGATGACTGAAAATGTAAGGTATATATTTCATGTCAGTGCAAAAGCACTGAAAACTATACTTATGATGCCCTAGGGCACTACCAGTCCACCAGCAGTGACAACGGTCAAGTGGTTTTAATAAATATAGAACATATATACCTTTTCATTTTGTGCACCATATGCGCATTTCGACAAGTTATGTCTCTTCGGTGATGCTCGTGGCCGAATGTTTGGAATTCTCATGATATATAAACATTTGAAGAGCAGTGTTGAAAAACATCTAAATTCAACGAAAGTGCAGAGAAAAAAAGAGGAGTTACTGACTCAGTTATGTGGCAGAAGTCACCATGGAGCTATACAATACATGAATATAAATAATATACTAGAACATATAACACATTAAAAAATATTTGATGGTAGTGCAATTACGATACCGACTTAGGACGGTCATTTTATTTGACAAAAGCCAAACAAATGGTGTGGTTAACCGGTTTACGGGCCCACCTTCCCACTCACCGTAACAGCAGAACAATCAAAGGACGTACATTAAAAAATTTATAAATAATCCTCCATGTAAAGAACAAGGGTCAACAGGTATCGCATATTGAGAGGTCATAAAATATACACACGTAAGGTATTGTAAAACACATAATGGTATAAAAATATATGCGACATCAACATAATAAACCGTGCTCTACCAGTCTGAAAGCGAGCTAAGACCCTAGATCTGTAGGAGTCCCGACTAACAGTCAGAGGGGATGAGGTTCAGGACCATGTCTCCTCTGAAAGAGGTTTGGACAAGGCCCGTCATATAGTCCCCACCGCCCTGTTAGTCAGCGTGCAACGTTTAAGTAAAAGTCTGCATAAGGCTGTAGAGGGGCCAAATACAAGACCTATAGTCTTTTTGATGATCTAAATATCATATTGTCTATTTAGAAGACGTTTGACTCTTTTATTACATGATAAAATAACGTTATCGGAGCATTTTACTTTCCTCAGTTTATATACGAGATCACCGTAAAAATTAGGATGGGAAATTCCATTGGATACATACTGTTGAAAAGAAATATTTCCAAATTTAGATAGAAGTTCTGAATAAGATCTGAAGAATTTGCCGAATGTTTTTCTTAGTTTGTGATATTTGTAACCCTGAGTTAAAAGTTTAGTAGTAATTTGTAAATTTCGTTTATGAAAGTCCAAAACATTGGTGCAGCCTCTGACAAATCGAACTAATTGAGATATATAGATACCATATGATGGGAGTCGAGGGACATCGCCATTCAAGTAAGAGAAATTTACAATAGGAAATCCAAAATCCTCACGTTTATCATAAATATTAGTATATATTAGGTGGTTGATAATTTTGATGTTTAAATCTAAGAAAGGTGTAGATTTATCTCAAGTATTGGGTATGATTTAGACTCTTTGTTAAAAGACCAGCGTATGAGAGACAGCAACTTGGTTTTGATGATGTAGTTCATGTAGAAAAATCAAAAGTAAACACTTGATTGGCCTTTGCAATTCTTAAGCAGAATTTTAAGTGACTTCGCCAGAATTTTTGATTGAACAAGAGTAATTGTAATTACAATGGTCTTTAAATGCAGTTAGAGCGGAAGTAATATATGTTGAAAGCTCTGTAGTAGAACAATGACTAATACTTGATATGAAACGTGATTTATATGGACCTTTCAGTATGTCAGAAGCCAATACATGGTTGGTAGGTCAGCAGATGCAAAGACGAGTATTTTATAAATCAGCCATTTTGGGTTTTTTTTTTTCTTTCGTTCATTTAATAGACTGGACCGGTATTTAAAGTGGTTGTTTGAATAATGGAATTTAGTGTAAACTTATCGAATTGAATATCGATTATTTCTATAACTTTTCTTTACCAGTATTTCAAGGCATGTACATTTACACCTTCTTTATAGACCATCGTTAAAAATAAGTGTGTAGTGTTTTTCAACAATATCCCCGTATTTGGTAAATCAATACTAGAAGGCAATTTGTATTTTGACCCATTATTAAAAGGAAACGTAGATATTTGTCAGACATAACATTATTTATACGTAGATATTTGTCAGACATAACATTTTTATATTTCAACTTATAAGGTACGCAAGAGCCTGTTCTCTATACGACGGTTTTATTCCAAGGTCAAACGACTGGCCACTAAGTTATTCACACAGGGATATGTTAAAGAACGTCTGAAATCGTCACTGAGGAAGTTCTACGGTCGCTATGGGGATCTTGTACGAAAATATGATGTGCCTCTTTCTAGAATGATTGATAATATTTTTTGGAATGCGACTAAATGACCTGTTCAGTAAACACCAAATATGACTTTGTATACCAGTTTTGTACTTTCGTATGTACAATTAGGAAACCAAAACTCTTGATTTTGACGTTTCTTAAGAACTGCTGTGACGGATGATGCATGCAAACAGGAGACGCTTACTCTCCCCGGGCACCTGGTCTCACCTCGAAATTTTTCAGTATTTCGGGATTCACAACAGTTTTTTTTTAAACTTACACGATTTTGTATCTGTCCTTGGACTTTGAGAATGATTAACGGTTTGGTACTAAATTTCAAAGCGACTCAAATTTCTACATTTGATTTTTCTACACTTTATACATCTCTGCCTCATGATTTGATTAAAAGCAAGTTGCTGTCTCTTATACAATGGTGTTTTCACAGAGAATCTAAAACGTACATATGTACCTCCAATAACTCTGGATTCTTTTCCAACAAACAATATACTTCATATAAATACTGGACTTGCAAGGAATTATGTAAAGCACTAGATTTTCTCATGAATAATATTTTTGTGCAATTTGATGGCAAGATATATCAACAAATAGTTGGGATTCCTATGGGTACTAACTGCGCGCCTCTGATAGCAGATTTATTTCTTTATTGTTATGAGAGGGATTTTATGGTTTCTATTCAAAAATCTAAACGTTTTGACCTCATTGACAAATTTAATAATACTTGCAGATATCTGGATGACATTTTGGTTATCGACAACCCTGAATTCGAACAATTTATATCAGAAATATATCCACCAGAGCTCACATTGAATAAAGCTAATACTTGAGATAAATCTATCCAAGTGAAGTGGAGGTCAAAGAAACCACAGAAAATAGTAATTCTACTTCGTATTTAGATATTATGTTGTCTTTCGATATTAATGGTCAATTGAACACCTCACTCTATGACAAACGTGACGATGTCAATTTCGCTATCACAAACTTTACTTTCATAAGAAGCAACATTCCATCATCGCCCGCATACGGCGTATTCATATCTCAGTTAATACGTTATTCCAGAGCATGTTCAAATTACAATGACTTTGTTATGAGGGCTAGGCGACTTTCAGTTAAGCTGCTCAACCAGGGTTATATATGTGCTAGACTAGCAACGTCACTGAGGATGTTCTACGGCCGTTACGAGACTCTTATTACTCCATATGATATCTCGTTATCCAGACTTTTAAATGATATTCTGGACTGAGACCGATTCCGATCACTTTACACAGATTTGACACCTTCTATACTGGAAGGTTACCTACTTCGACTTCTCCATATATAGATACATATGGAATTCACACGATTTGACTCTTTCTACGGGGCATATGTGACGGGTGTTGCTAGCAAGCAGGAGATGCTCACTCTCCCCGGGCACCTGATCTCACTACATCACAGGGGTTCACATATGCTCTTCAAGTAGACATATTTTGTTATTTTCCATTTGTTTTTCATTTTCACTGATTTTGTATGTCCAATGGTTTCATGATTTTTGGACTTGTGGTTTGGATTTATCCATCATCTTTACATAGTCATTCATCACAGCATTTCAAGGAAAGACGTTACAGTGAGATCACCCTTAGATGATATAGATGTACCGCGATTCTCAAGTCTTCGGATGTTATACAAAACTACAAGTATCGTGTGTCAGATAGCAGGAAAAATGTCCTTTAAGGGTATATTACAATCGATCACTGCGGATAAACTTCGTGACGCTGAGAAAATGTGGATCATCCATGTTCAAAGGGAACTTCTACAAAATGCTTTGTTTCGTTTCCGTAGATTGGGACCAAGTATAGTAGTTGTTGGACAACTTATGAATACAATTTATATCAGAAATATATCCACCAGAGCTCACATTGAATAAAGCTAATACTTGAGATAAATCTACACCTTTCTTAGATTTAAACATCAAAATTATCAACAACCTAATATATACTAATATTTATGATAAACCTGAGGATTTTGGATTTCCTATTGTAAATTTCCCTTACTTGGATGGCGATGTCCCTCGACTCCCATCATATGGTATCTATATATCTCAATTAGTTCGATTTGTCAGAGGCTGCACCGATGTTTTGGACTTTCATAAACGAAATTTACAAATTACTACTAAACTTTTAACTCAGGGTTACAGATATCACAAACTAAGAAAAACATTCGGCAAATTCTTCAGATCTTATTCAGAACTTCTATCTAAATTTGGAAATATTTCTTTTCAACAGTATGTATCCAATGGAATTTCCCATCCTAATTTTTACGGTGATCTCGTATATAAACTAAGGAAAGTAAAAGGCTCCGATAACGTTATTTTATCATGTAATAAAATAGTCAAACGTCTCCTAAATAGACAATATGATATTTAGATCATCAAAAAGACTATAGGTCTTGTATTTGGCCCCTCTACAGCCTTATGCAGACTTTTACTTGAACGTTGCACGCTGACTAACAGGGCGGTGGGGACTATATGACGGGCCTTGTCCAAACCTCTTTCAGAGGAGACATGGTCCTGAACCTCGTCCCCTCTGACTGTTAGTCGGGACTCTTACAGATCTAGGGTCTTAGCTCGCTTTCAGACTGGCAGAGCACGGTTTATCATGTTGATGTCGCATACATTTTTATACCATTTTGTTTTTTACAATACCTTACGTGTTTATATTTTTATGACCTCTCAATATGCAATACCTGTTGACCCTTGTTCTTTACATGGAGGATTATTTATAAATTTTTAAATGTACGTCTTTTGATTGTTCTACTGTTACGGTGAGTGGGAAGGTGGGCCCGTAAACCGGTTAACCACACCATTTGTTTGGCTTTTGTCAAATTAAATGACCGTCCTAAGTCGGTATCGTAATTGCACTACAATCAAATATTTTTGTAATGTGTTAAATGTTCTATTATATTATTTATATTCATGTATTGTATAGCTCCATGGTGACTTCTGCCACATAACTGAGCCGGTAACTCCTCTTTTTTCTTGGCTATCTAAAATATCAAACGGGTGATGCAACGGATGAAGTCAAAATGCATCATTAGTAGAAAAAGAGATAAAATAAAAGTCTGTCAAAAATGGAAAATGTTCCTTAGGAGAAAATGGCACCATCCCCGCCGTTTTACCATTGTACAGTTGATCTATTCGGCCCGTTAATCGTTAAGGATACTGTTAAGCGAAGAACCCATGGAAAAGGATATGGTGTAATTTTCAATTGCCTTCTCACTAGAGCAGTTTATATAGATTTGGCCGAAGGATATGACACTAACAGTTTTCTTACGGTGCTTAGACGCTTCGTTTCTATACGTGGTTATGCACGTTTTATGATATCAGACGCAGGAACACAGCTTGTCGCAGCCGGAACAGAGTTGAGATCTATTTTTCATACATGGAAGTGGGAAAAGGTGAAGGATTTCGGCAAAGAAAAGAAATGGATTGGATAACCACTAAGTCTGCAGACGCGCCTTGGGAAAATGGATGTAGTGAATCACTCATTAAATCCGTAAAAAAAATCTCTAGAAGTATCATTAGGAACAAATATCTTGACTTTTCCAGAACTCCAAACGGCTTTTTTTAAAGTTTCGAATCTTCTAAATGAAAGACCGATTGGGACCAAAAACAATGATCCAAATGAAGGAACATATCTCTGCCCTAACAGTATTGTACTTGGCATAGCAAGTAGCAGAGTACCGAATGGACCATTTCAGAACTATACAAATCCAAAATTACGATGGAAGTTTATTCATGACATTGTAAATACTTTTTGGCGATGGAATAGGGACTACTTTCATACTCTGATCATTCGACAAAAATGGCATACTGAATCACGAGAAGATCAAGAGGGTCATGTGGTTTTAGTACAGGATTCCAACGCTGTGCGCAGACAATGGAAACTTGCACAAATTCTCGAAACATTAAAGGTCGTGATGGTAAAGTTCGTGATGTGAAACTCCGTTACAATATTTGGATCCAACATACACACAAACAAATTTATCTATTTCTGAAATACTTCAAAACCACAAATCTGTCCTCGAGTCTTTTGGAATTACCACAACAAAATCTGACCTTGAATTACATTATATTTATTGGATTCCAAAAAATGCACAAAACCCCTCATAAACATCGTTTCATTGCTGGTTCTTCCAAGTGCACCACCAAACCTCTATCCATATTGCTAACGAAGATATTGACACACATCAAACATGGTCTTCAAATTTACTGTGATACCGCATACTCCAGAAGCGAAATAAATCAGATGTGGATCCTCAAGAATTCTAAAGACCTTTTAGAGAAACTAAAATCTCTGAAATTTAATAATATTTTCAGCATCAAATCTTTTGACTTCTCCACGCTCTACACTACGATTCCGCATCAAAAGCTCAAAAACAGACTTGCTACAATTATTCGAAATTCTTTTTTCCATAATAATGGAAATCGTAGATATAAATATCTTGTCATTGGGCGGGAAAATACATATTTTGTAAAAGATCAAGTTTTTTGTTTTTGCAAAACACAAATATACCGAAGATCAAATCATCAAAATGCTGGAATTTTTAATAGACAATATTTTCGTGGTGTTTGGAGGGAACATTTTTCAGCAAATCATTGACATTCCCATGAGAACTAACTGCGCCCCTCTTCTTGCTGACATTTTCTTATATTCGTATGAGGCAGAATTTATTCAAAACATGCTCTCCATAGGCAGAAAGAAGCCTTGCATCTCAATTTAATTTTGCGTATAGATATATAGACGACGTATTGTCAATCAATAATCCTAACTTTAAGGATTACATACATGAAATCTATTCCCATGAACTTGAGATAAAAGAGACAACCGAGAACAATAATTCCGCTTCGTATCTGGATATATTTTTAACTTTCGACAGTAATGGTCATTTGGATACCTCTCTGTATGACAAACGTGACGATTTTAACTTCCAAATAACTAACTTTCCGTTACTTTGCAGCAATATCCCGTCCTCACCTGCCTATGGAGTTTTTATATCTCAACTTATAAGGTACGCAAGAGCCTGTTCTCTATACGACGGTTTTATTCCAAGGGCCAAACGACTGGCCACTAAGTTGCTCATGCAGGGATATGTTAAAGAACGTCTGAAATCGTCACTGAGGAAGTTCTACGGTCGCTATGGGGACCTTGTACGAAAATACGATGTGCCTCTTTCTAGAATGATTGATAATATTCTGGATTGCGACTAAATGACCTGTTCAGTGAACACCAAATATGACTTTGTATACCAGTTTTGTACTTTCGTATGTACAATTAGGAAACCAAAACTCCTGATTTTGACATGTTTCTTACGAACTGCAGTGACGGGTGATGCATGCAAACAGGAGACGCTTACTTACCCCGGGCACCTGGTCTCACCTCGGAATTTTTCAGTATTTCGGGGTTCACAACAGTTTCTTTTTGAAACTTACACGATTTTGTATCTGTCCTTGGACTTTGAGAATGATTAACGGTTTGGTACTTCTTCGATATTGATTGTAACAATGGACGTTATTACCGCGGTTGTCAGGATTCCGTCGTTTGTAGATCCGTTCGACGTCTTGTGGTTATAGTACCGGTAGAGGATCAGTCAATGTAATTCTTATGTGATCTACAGTGGGGAAGGGGGCAGGGGTGTATCAAACGGATTTAATTTACCCCAATCGGTTCGAAATTTAGTGTCGCCTTATGAAGAATCGAACATGCCGTGCTTACAAATTTAGAGAAACATTTCCCGTCAATGTGTAAGTAAATGACTTTAGAATACATTGAAACGTTGTTGTATGGTTGGTGTTTTATGACGCTTTCAACAATATTTCAGTTATATCCCGACATAGAAGCAGAAGGTTACCAACCTCTTAAACATACTGGCGCAACCCGGGAATCGAACACGCGCGAGTCAAGCGCTTAACCACTACACCACGCCTGCCCCTACATTGAAACGTAATGAAATTTTACTAGTGTTCATGATGATAAACTGCCATGGATTTTATATTGCTAGAGTGTATTTATATTAGATATTAATGTTGTTTACGTCGGTGTAATATAATAATGTTGTTTTCATAAAAGTGAACACGCGAGTAGAAACTCGATAGTGAAATTGTTATAAATATTGTGTATTGTGCATTGTAGGTTGAAACAGTTGGAATAAAGGGTACTACTTGATGGGACGTTGGTATGATTAATCCAATGGGGAATAGTTGATTGTTGTTGCCACTTTATTTGAAATAAATAGCATGTCAAAAATTTACTGTACTAAAATTGTCCCCTTGAATGCTTTTTGTTATATGAATTGATTTAATTAGATCTATCATATGTATTTCATCCGTACCACTTGCAAAGTAAAATAGTTGATACACACGATATATATGTTTACATGTGAAAACATGTAAACAAATACTTCAGGCATCAGATATTTTGAAGTATCAGATAGGGTCTGACAACATGTATTTTACCAGATCTAGCAGTCAACTTACTGTACAACAGACAAAAAAAAACAAACAAAAAAGAAATCTTCTGGCAAAACAATCGCTAAAGTACCCTGCTAGTAGCAACATGACAATGCCAAAACTGCAAATGTTTGGTTTTACGAAGATACATTTAGAAAATACAAAAAGGGTTTGTCCAAGTTATCTTGATATACGTTCACAATTTACATATTTCAAGTTTCTTTTAAGTTTATATCGGAGAAGTTGCAATAGACCATGCTGTGCTACAACTCCAGGGATTTGTGTTGTCCGAACACGTTCATGCATATAAATGGTCATTGTAAGTACAAGGACAGCTGTAAAAGGACCTTGGTATCACACTACTAGGCACAGATTAATTGTCGAAATGTGTATATAGGCGCACCAAACATATGCACGGCTATATATTTTGATATTTATTGTCAGTTTGTTATAAGTACAACCAACAATTATGTAAGTATGAGATGAAAGTATAACAAACTATGGTTACTGTCATAGCCATACAACAATGGTATAAAGATTTTACAGCACTAGTTCAATAATCCGTCGGGATGCTTTACACTGCAAAGGAAATGTTTGTAATTGTGTAAAATACCAAAGATACTGGTAACGTAACACTAGTACTCAGAAGAAAACACACTCGTTACGGGTTTGACGACACAAATTGAGTGACGATTGTGTATTCAATTAACTGACCTTAGTCGTACAAGAACTGCATTACAATGGAATATATTGTGAAGTCTTTTTATCTTTTATGCTCTGCATCTGTGGGTTTTTTTCCACAAAGCGCATTGTGATGCCATCTGTCCTGCCTTGCAACACATCAAACTGATGTCTGGTGTTATAATGATTATGATGTTAATAATTCGAGTTTTATATCTAAGATATTGTACCCATGTGTGACCCTATGACCTCCTAGATGTTAAATGGCGTCCTCAAGTTTATTTTACTTTGTTTTATATTCATGTGATATTAATTGTAGTCATAGTATATTTGTTTATATTCGATATGCTATAATTGTCATAATTCTCGGACTCTTAGTTGTAGTTCAATATCCTGATATGTCTTTATGATTAAACCTGCATTTGATAGAGCATTTGCAGTGGCATCACGAGAATTAATGATAACGTTGACATATTAGATAGATATTGTACACGTACGGGCTGGGTGTATTGCAAAGAAAGTAGTATTAATACTGCTTTGTTATTAGAATATATTCAGTCTAAGTAACTTAAATCACTCTTATAGTCCTAGTCTTTCAGTCACAACATTTAGTCCGAGTCTCTTAGTCTTTCAGTATTAGTATCAGTATTAAGACTGTTTTATATATAATCTGTAATGAGTCGTATACTTGACTGTAACATAGTTGTCGCACTACAAATAAATGAAAACACAACGGCAGACTTTCACTATATAGAAAAACGATAACGGACCAAGAGATAAGGACTACACATGCACCACCATGGTTGAGTAATATAATGCAAACGCAGGCAATTTTCGACAATTTATACAATAATAGTTGGAAACAGATAAACAGATATATACATTACAAACAATTGATGAGCAGAAATAAAACAGAAGAGGTCGAAAAAGTGAATCAAGGAATCAATTTAAGGACAGAGCTATGCATAAGGGAGATACTCTTTTGTTTTAGAGTGTTTTGCATTTTAAAGTGTTTTACAAAAAAATCCATGCCTGAAAAGTACATTTGTCACGTCAAAGAATCGATAATTAGGCTTATGGTGGCCTCGAGAATTATCAGTCTACCAGCAGTGACACAGACCTAGTGGTTATAATAAATATCAAAAGATATATTTTGTGCATCCTTTGCGCAATTCGACCACTTATGCCACTTCAGTGATGCTCATTGGTAAATGATTGAAATTTTAATAGTATATAAATATTTGAATAGCAGAGTTAAAACCAAAGAAACTGATTGTGTATTTTAACTGTATGTCGAGTATTAATATACATTAAGAATCATATATCTCATTGGGTGATATGCCATCTTGTCTCGCTGACACATAGTCAATCTCGGTTTCGCATCAGTTGAAAGTGCTTCATGAGGGTTGATAAAATGGCATGTCAAACCGCAGAAAATGCAATATTCATTCCATTATAGCAAATTTCTCCTCAAGCATAGCAAACTTTCAACTATGATATAGAGAGATTTACAGATGGTGTAGAAGGGAAATCCGAAGGTTACTGTCGTATGACCTCACTATTTAGTGTGTATTTGTAATGTATTTGTACGTGTGATTTGTCTGCTACAAGTAAATAAATCACTGTGGCACTCTTTGTAAATCTCTTGGTGATTACTTTATTCTTATTCTTATTTTATTTCTTTCGATTAAAATCAAGAAGCAAGAAGTACCGAAGGGGTAACCACAGCTCGTAGTCTATGGAATAACAGGACAGTATTATGCACGATGTCATATTCATAGAATATTATTACGCAACAAGTGTCATCGGAACAATTTGTCCACCAGGAGAGTCACATAGACAGTGGTTAACAAAGAAGTTCATAAAGATTAATCATATCTCAAAGTCCATGGAATCAAAGGACATTATCGTATACAATGTCATATTTAAAGAAAATTACTGCCCGACAAGTGTCCTCGGGACCAATTTGTCCACCAGCAGAGACTCAAAGACAGTGATTAAAAATTATCAAGGAAGAAGCGTAGAAGGATTAACCACATCTCTAAGTTCATGTAATTAAAGGACAATATCGTGTACAATGTCATATTCATAAAATATTACTACTCGGCAAGTGTCCAACGAAAAACAGTACGTAGAGCAATAATTTGTGTTAATCAGTATCTTGATTTGATTGCATATTTGGTAGCGGAATTAATACTACACTTTAATTCGTAGAGCACCAATGATTTTGTGTAATTTAAAAGTAAGTTCTGACCATTTAAAAACAATAGGTGGTATAAAATTCTACATAATAGCAGCCTTAGTATAATATGGCAATAATCTATTTATGCAGAACTGTATTAAACCATCTTTGTTCAATAGTTTAACAGGTGCAATAAAACGAGAATAACCACTAAATTAATGAACCAGCGTTTTAGAAACATGGCTTTGTATTCCTTTCTAATTGAAACTGATGTTCAAAAACGAGGGTTAATGACTACTGATGAGTTGACAGATAAACAAAGAAAACAGAATTACTTGCAAAACAAATTAGACAACAAAAACTTTAATCGGCACATCATGTAATGGCAAAGCTATTAACGGCAAATTGAATTTCGAATGATATATGTCATTACCTATATGTCCTTTGTTTGATGTTCTTTTCAAAACATTTTTAGATCAAGACTTGAAGTCTAAAATATTTGGAATGCAACGGCCATGCCACAATAATATAATCTATGCACAAAAATAGAAACTGTCATAATATTAGTGAAGGGAAAATAACACAACGCTATACAACAAGGCATTTTAGACATTTTCAATATGTAGAAAATAAAATCTCTAGACCTATAAATTAGCAAAAAATAACAAATAATAATAATAAAACTAAATAAATGAAAAAATAAATAAATAATGAATTCTAAAATAATTAAAATAATGAATGAAAAATAAATAAATAAACAAACAAATAATGAATACATTTTTAGTAGTCACTTCCTTAAATACGAAAACCTCACTTTAAACAACAGTAGTAGTATACTAATCGACGACAAAGGAAATCGATTGTCAATCATTCTAAATAACACAACGTTGTGTATTTCACACCTTTATAGAGACTACACAAAATATTCAACTTTTGTTTTTACTATAAAAATCGACTAGTTTCAGTTTTCAGAGCGTAGTACCTTTCTTTAACTTTAAAGTTTATGTTTACTTGTTGCTTTTTTATTCGAATGCAGTGGCGCAGCTAGCTTAAGATTTTGTGTTTAAAAAAGCAAAAAGGCACGTTATCTGTGGCCGACATAAAAGCCCAAAAATGGGTCCATGGTGAATCACTGGTAATGGGGTCAGGGTGAGTGGCGAAACTTTCGAAATCTCAGCGATGCTAGATTCAAATACATTAGGCAGTTGTTTTTCCAATTGTTCGAGAAGTGATTCATAATCAAAGATCACTTACACAAGTCTCCTTTCCTGGGACGTTATGAGAAAATTGCGTGTCCTCTTGCGAATATGGCGTCCTATTGATCCCTCTTCCAAAAGAGATAGGGAAAGATATCTGACTAAGCTGAAGGGCAGAGGTCACAGAAAAGATGATGAATAAAAGTTGATAACAAGTTATGAAATACCTGTAATGACACTACAAAAATATTGATTGTACGACAGATGCAATACCGACTTAGGACGATCAACTGAATAACAAAAGATACTCGATTGATGTGGTTAACGGGTTTGCGGGCCCACCTTCCCACTCATCGCAAATGCAGTACAATCAAAAGTCACATATTGAAAAATTTATAAAAAAAAAAAGGCCGGTCATAGAGTCCCAACCGCCCTATCAGTCTGAGTGTTACGCTTATGAAAAAGTCCGCATACGGCTGTATAACCGCCCAATAACAGACCAATATTCTTGGCGATGATCTTAAGGTCATATTTTCGATGTAGAAGACGTTTGACCATTTTAGATCCAGACAAAATGAAGTTATCATTAATATTTGACCCTCCTTAATTTGTAAGCTAGATCACCGTAGAAATTGGGATGGGAAATTCTGCTAGACACAAACTGCTGAAAACTAATATTTCCGAATTTAGATATAAGTTTTGAATAAGATCTGTAAAATTTTCCAAGTGTTTTTTTAATTTATCTGTATCTCTGATTTAACAGTTCCGAAGTGATTTGTAAATGTTTAGTGTGAAAGTCTAAAACGCTAGTTCTACAGAACCTAACCTATTGAGAAATATAAATACCATATGATGTTAGTCTTGGTACATCGCCATCCAAACAAGGGAAATTCACGATAGGAAATCCAAAGTCGTCACGTTTATCATATGTGGAGGTATGAATTTCATTATCAATAATTTTACTTGTTTAATCCAAAAAACGTTGTTTATTTATCACAAATATTGGATTTAATCAGTTGTAGAGATAGATAAATACTAAATATATGATTTTCAAACTTAGAATTAACTATTACTATAATGTCATATAAATACCTAGAGGTGTTATTAAACATATTACTGAAGTCGAAACGTCTGGAATTTTGAATATACTGTATAAAATCCCTCTCATAACAAATCAAAAATAAATCTGCGATAAGAGGAGCGTAATAAGTGCCCATGGGAATTCCAAACCAATGTTGACAAATTTTGCCATTAAATTGTACATAAATATTGTCCATAGAAATGGTGATGGCATTACATAACTCGTAACCTCCCTAATCTTTAAAATCGCTAATGTTTCATAAAAATTCCAATAAAATAACAAGTACAAATTTATAAGAGATATTTCAAAATACAAGACTCATGGTTTTTCATCGGAAACCAAGTTAATAAGATAAAAAAGAAAATGAAAAGAAATTTATGCGAAATTATTCAAAAAAGCACGTGTAATATAATCCTTGATAAGGCTCAGATGCAAGATAAATGTTCTGATGATAGCAAAACACATGTACATGCAGATGAGTTGACTCTGAGGGTGTTTCACCTGAAAAAAAAGTAATAAAAGGTTTAAAAGTGTGTCTGAGGGGAAGCTTGCAGATTTAAAATACATAAGGAAAGTGAATGTACACAGAGAAATACACAGTGGGGACTAAACTAATTTCAGGTTTGAAAAATAAATGCATAAAAATGAAACATGTACTTATTCACTGATTTGAATATACTCTGAAAAGTCAGAATCAATACAGAAAAAATATATATATAAACTGTTTTAAACATGGTAAAATTAATGAAAATTACAGATAGTTGAAATTAATTTACTTAGTATATGTTTTATACTACATGTATCATAATACTTATAACCTATATTTCAATGTTTTTTAAATTACAAAAGAGCAGACATATGACAGACATAAATTTAAGTTTAAAACTCTGCTTTATGGACATTAGAATATTGATTTGATTGATTGATTATCTTTTACGTCACTTCACGATTATTTCACGTATATGGTGACGGCATCTGCCTGATGCATTGCATACATATTAGACCCTTTGCAACGGACCCACCCGAAGCAGTGAGGGATCTTTTACGTGCCACGCCAATCCAGACACGAGACCTTACATTCTCATCCAAAAGACAGAACACCGGTGTGCCCAGGGCGGGAGTCGAACCCTGGACCACTCGATCACGAGACGAGCATCTTATCCAGTAGGCCACGTCGGCTTAAAAGAGTGATTTGAGATTTTTAAACTGATATATAACAAGTCCGACTCTTTCCGCCGACAAAATATCCCTACGAAGGTACAGGAAGGACACTTCATTATGCCCAACGTATCGAAATATGAGGATGGAATATGTCGAATGCCGACATATTACAGATAAGTGAGGAGGATTTAGCTGATCTTGAACATGTTAGCCTCGTTTCGTCAGAGCTTATTGAGAAAAGTGATAGTGTCTTTTTTGCTAGTTGGGATATGCAGTCACCCTGACATTGTTTCTTCTGATCATCGCATCTTGGTCTATCGCTTGCGTGATCCGTTAAATGGCAAAATATGCGCGAATTATCACGACGATGGTGAACATGGAGCTGGCCGTAGAATATTACGACACCTCATCGAAAATAATAAGATGAATGTGGCAATAGTGGTCACCAGATGGTACAGTGCGAAACATATTGAATACGATAGATTCCGAATTATGGAAAACATGGTAGATGAGGTCATGCAAAATCTGTCATTACTATTCTAAATCTATATACTGGAATCATTAAAATAGTATTTTCATATGATTGATGGTGGTAAAAATGTATATAGATATATGACTGTACGTTTCTGAGACATATTGTGTTACAATCTGCAGGTGTATGTACGTTTTGTATATATTTATTTGGATTTAAAAGATAATTCTTTCAATAAAATTTCCGGGACGTACAATTTTAAGAAAAAAAAAATTCAGAAATAAGTAATTTTTGTGTACATAGTCACAAAGACAGACAACTTTGAAAGTAACCTATGTCTCCGATAGTCAATATATGTAGACGGTTTTGTCTCATGGGGCATATCTGTGTTATTAAAACAGTTATCGTAGTTACATGTAATAGTCTCTTTTATAGAGAGGTCTAGACCTTTGATTATATATTTATATCATTTTTTGACAATTCTGTGTTGAAATCGTCACTTTTTAATAGATCCTCAGAGTTTAATCCTTAACAATAAAAAAATTCCGAGATTCATTATTTTTTTCTTTTTCCGTTATCGGTTAAAAATAATGTAATCCCAGCCAGTTTTACTAGCTCGTTTATGTATAAATTTATTGTATTAACATTTCAATTCATCTCTCATTGATGATATTTCATTATATGTCTTATTGACAGAATGATATGATCATACCAAATGTTTATTATATTAGCTCGAATTTAGTCGACCGGTAAGGGATCAATTTATGCATATTCGGGACATGTCATCTCAAAAGCACGACAAAGTTTAAATCTTTGTGATTTACTTTAATTATTATCATCATGTTACTGCTTGACGAACTCTTTTATAGCCCTTAATCTTATATTTTGTCGACTCGTACGACATATCGACATAGGTACCGCTAGTTTATAAGCCAACTCGTAGGAAAACTATTTTGATCTTCTTGGATGCGTTGTGACGTCATTTGTCTATCGTCATAAGTGACGTCACACTGGGTATATAAGCCCGCAGATGTTCATTTTATGATCAGTGTCTACTGTAACACTCAAGTGAACTGCAACACACCTTTAGAGACTACAGAATCTCTAGCAGAACCATCAACTTTGATGCCAATTGCAGTTATGGGCAAAGATATCATGGTATGAATTATTTGTCAATTAAAATAAGTCATAAATCAATGAAACTTAAATGTCCTTGAATTTGACTCAAAGTTGTCAAATACATTAAAGTGTATAAATAACTTATATATATTAGACTAAGTGTCTAATAGGAATCTTCATTTGTTTCAGTTAAAACAGTTCGGAAAACTGACATTGACAGTTTGACAAAATTTGTCGATATTTAACGATCATCACTGGTCAATCTACATATAATAAATATTTTCATGAATTGTTCAGTGATTCAGTAATGTATGTCAATTGGTATGACAAAATAAAATTTTACAAGTAATAACAAATGCCTCTGTGATTCATTAGTAATATATAAGAAGTGTGACCTCAAGCCAAATTCCAGACGATCCCCAGTAATGAGATCCCTACTTTATATAAAAAAAGTTACATTTAAGATCGGCATCACAATTTGGTGGCAGGGTAGGATCTCATATTTCAAAGACTGATCACCTGCTTACTTTAAAAGCTTCATTTTGAAATTTGACAACGCGTCAAAACTGGCATTGGACAAGTTGTCAAAATAAACATTTGACAACTAAGTATTTTTACATTACAAATTTATTAATTCAACAAATAAGAATACTTTATAATAGTATTAACAGTTTTGTGATAAGCTTAAACAAAGCGTTAACTCAGTTTTCAATTTGTCAAATTCTATTGAAATATATCTGAAGTTGGTGGTTACATCTTTAAACTTGTACATAATGGATGATTTTAATGTTGTCACCATTAGGAAACCTCAAACAAATGATATAAGTGATCAAGAATCGGTGTCGGAGATAAATAATAATCAAAGACAAGAATTACAAATAATACAAGATCAAATTCTGAATATGAATAATGAAATAGGATCAGTCACATCTGAAATTAGAAACACTTTGGTAGGATTTAAACAACATGTGTTAGAAATACAAAGTGAAATAAATACTTTGAATGAAAGAGGTAGAAGTCCATCCCCACTTCATAGGTCTAGAAACATTAATCAAAATGAGGAACAACATGTAAAATATAGTACACCAATTAGAATAGGAGATGCAATGGACATAAGACCCCAATCGTCCAAAATGAAAATACAGACATATGACGGAAACGAGGATTTGGAGGACTACTTTGCTCAATATGACATTATGGCTGAGATTAATGGATGGAATTATGAAACTAAGTCTCTGAATTTAGCAAGCAGCTCTTTTAAATGAACTTGATGACAGAAAAAAGAGATTATGACAGTCTAGTAGAATCTCTCAATACTAGATTTGGTAGTGTTAACAAAGCTGAAGTTTATAGGTCAAAATTACAAAGTCGTGTCAAAAGCATGAATGAGTCATTTCCAGAGTTAGCTCAAAGTATAAGAAAATTGACACGTAAAGCCTATCCAAGTGCAACATCTGAAGTCATAGAGATTCTTGCAATTGACTATTTCATAGATGCTCTCAGTGACTCTGACATCAGCTGACAAAAGTAGGAACAAAACCTCCATAGATCATCTCAGAAATAGTGATTCAGGTGACAATCACCTACAACAAATAAAAAAAAAAAGATGTGGCAAGACTTTCGCATGAGGTGAAACAAAGTGAATCAAAGTCAGGATTTAACAGAAATAGTTAAATGATAATCAAAGCAAAAATGAGAATAATCTCTCACCCCAAAATAACCAAGGGCACTGACAAAATCCTTTTCGACCTAGGTACAATAACAGAAATAGAAGTAGAGGGAGAGGAAACAGGAGATACATGTACTCTTCTGATTATCAAGGAAACCGGGAAGTGTCGAATTTAAGGGGCGAAGTTCGACAACCATTCCAAAGTCCCAGGAACAGTAAATGTCAGAGCCACTGAAGGAAAAATTGAGGGATTCTATCTGTCTACATTAGTAGAGGGTGTGTCAGTATGTATGTTAATTGACACATGCTCAAGTGTCACTATTTTTGAAAAAGGACATGTTTGATAAATTAAGCATGAGTAACTCTCAGAATCTCCCTATATTTCCTGTCAATTTGAAGTTTAAAACTACTACTTATGAAATTGCTTTTATTGTTTTAAAGGGAAGGCAGCTCTCAAGTTTCAAATTGGTAAACCGAAAATGAATCAAGAATTTTTATTAGCTGATATTCAAGATGATGTAATAATTGGTAGAGATTTTATTTTAGAAGATGACATTGATGTTTTGACAACTAAGAGATGTTTGTCATTCAATGAAGAATATATTTCTTTCGATAATCACAATGATGAATGAATCCTATGTTGTAAAGTGGCCATATCACAGAAAACTGTGATACCTGCAGAGACTGAAACGGTTGTTTCAGGAAAATTGATAGGGCATTTTGATCACATAAACAGTATGTTTTTTTATAGAAGCAAACCCTGAGTTTGTAGAAAAAAGTGGTTTATTATTGGTAAAAGTATTAGTCAATACTGAAAAGACGAAAATTCCTTTAAGAGTGGCTAATATTAGCAAAGAACCTTTGACTTTGTATCCTAACACTATTGTTGCAAGTGCTGAAAAGGTAGAGATTGTCAATACCTTAAGTAGTGGTTGTGAGACTCAGTCTTGGCATGATATTCACGAAAATGAGATACCAGGACCTTCAAAAGAACTCATCCTACAAGGACATGATCACCTTACTGAAAAACAAAACAAAAAAACTTTCAATAATTGAAAAATCTTATTTTGTCTCATACAGACTTATTTCAATGTCAGAAGATGACATAGGTTATACAACTATTACAGTAAATATAGAACATATATACCTATTAATTTAGTGCACCATATGCGCATTTCGACAACTTATGTCTCTTCAGTGATGCTCGTGGCCAAATGATTGGAATTGTCAAAATATATAAAGAGCATACTATTAATACAGAAAACTCCAAGCCTGTGAAGTTACCCCCTTATAGAATTCCTCTCTTAAAGTGTATTGCTGCAGAGAATGAAATTAAAAATATGGCTTTAAGAGGAGTAATAGAACCATCCTCTGGACCTTGGAGTAGCCCTATTATTATGGTTACAAAACCCAACGGATCTATTAGATTCTGTTAACATAACACAAAAAGGCAGTCAACCCTTACCAAGAGTTGATGATACATTAGTCTGTCATGATCCAAATGGTTTAGTTCCTTGGACCTGAGGTCGGGATTCTGGCAAGTAGGAGTAGCCAAGGACGATAGACTCAAGACAGCATTCTCTATCCAAGATAATGGTCTCTGGCAATTCAAGGTCATGCCCTTTGGCTTGTGTAATAGTCTTGCAAACTTCCTGAGACTAATGGAAAAAGTATTAACAAAGTTAACATGGAAAAAATGTCTTGTCCTCCTTGACGACATAATAGTGTTTGCAAAAACATTTTACGAAAAAATTGAAAATCTAAATGAGGTATTTCAACGTTTAAAAGAAGCAAATCTCAAGTTCAATCCAGAGAAACGTGCTCTATTACAAAGAGAAGTTTCATTTTTAGGTCAAGTAATATGTGAAAATGGTGTACACACAGATGAGGAAAAAGTCAAGGATGTCATTAACTGGCCTTCACCACGAAATGTAAGAGATGTACGCAGTTTTCTTGGTTTATGTTCATATTATAGGAAGTTTGTAGTGAATTTCTCCACCATTGCTTAACCATTACATAAACTGACAGAAAAGAAAGTGGAGTTTGTATGGAATGATTCTTGTCGGAATGCATTTCAAGCACTAAAAGTAGCTTTATCAAAAGCTCCTATCCTAGCATACCTTAAGGACAGTGGAACCTTTATTTTAGACACAGATGCCAGTAATGTTGGCATGGGTGCAGTACTTTCTCAAATTCAAAATGATCAAGAGAAAGTAATATGTTATTTCAGCAAGTGCTTTTCCAAGTCAGAGCGTCAGTACTGTGTTACTAGACGAGAACTTCTGGCAGTGGTTTCGGAAGTAAAACAATGTCTTCATTACTTATATGGTAGACACTTCCTAGTCAGAAGTGACCATGGAGCTCTAAGATTGCTCTTTAAATTTAAAAGACCAGAGGTACAGATGGGAAGATGGCTTGAACTTCTATCCCCTTACGATTTTAAAATTGAACATAGAGCAGGCAGAATACATAATAATGCATATAGTTTATTAAGACGACCATTTGTGATAAGTCATTGTAAATACTGCGGTCGTGAAGAAAGAAAGCATGAGAATTCAGATAAACCACTGGAGGATAAATTTGTTACAAAAGAGGTTTGGAATTCCTGTGTTGTAATGATAGGCACCTCTAGTACAGATTCTTATCCTGATATTAAAAACAGCAACTCTATAGTTGAGCAAGAGGCTAATATTTATGTACCAGATGCCATGTGTATAAAAGAAGTTGGGTACGATAATTGTTCAACTACATGTATTAGCATTTCTAATACAATCAGATAATTGTTCAACTACATGTATTAGCATTTCTATTATAATCAGCACTGTGGGAACTGAGAGTTTTCCTATTGAAGCATGTGTTGGTGCTTCTAGTATGTTAAATATAGATGTGCAACACAGAGGTCAAAAGTGAGGGATATGATGTCCTAATACATAGGTCTGGAAAAATGATAAGAATTGACAAAGTTATATCAGACTTAATTTGTTTTATACAAAAAGCCAAGAAGCCAACATGGGCTGAAGTAGCACACAAGTCTGTAGAGTTTAAATTCTACTGGAATAGGTTTGATTCCTTGATAATATTAAATAACATCTTCTGTCATAAACTAGAGAGAGTAAATTCAGAGAATCAATATTGAAGAAGTACCAAACCGTTAATAATTTTCAAAGTCCAAGGACAGATAGAAAATCGTGTAGGTTTCAAAAAGGAACTTTTGTGAACCCCGAAATACTGAAAAATTCCGAGGTGAGACCAGGAGCTCGGGGAGAGTAAGAGTCTCTTGTTTGCATGCATCGCCCGTCACAGCAGTTCTCAAGAAACATGTCAAAATCAAAAGTTTTGGTTTCCTAATTGTACATACGAAGTACAAAACTGGTATACAAAGTCATTTACATTTTGGGGATACCCATCAAGGCTCCAACTTTGGAAGAATCACAGCAAAGTCAAGATAGCAAAATCATATAAAATGTTGGAGGAATACGATTTCAAGCCTCTAAATCAAGCCTCATGGCGGATAAGAGTTGAATTCTGGCTCAAATGCTAAAAGAAGAGAGTCGATTCCAACCGACACAATCTAGAGATGTTCCGGTATACTTCATAGATACAGAATCTGCACATTTTAGATTCGTATTAAATTAACTCAGAAACAATTGGATGGTCAATCTGGAAACTCTACCAAGGGATCAGAGGTACTTGCATGAAATTCTAGCCGAAGCCAGGATTTACAACTGAAAAAAAAGATGCAAGTTTTGAGAAAAATCCACCAAGTGATGTATAGCTGGTCATATACATAAGAGTTGTATTCTGGCTCAAATGCTAAAAGAAGAGAGTCGATTCCAACCGACTCAATCTAGTGATGTTCCCGTATACCTCATAGATACAGAATCTGCACATTTTAGATTCGTATTAAATTAACTCAGAAACAATTGGATGGTCAATCTGGAAACTCTACCAAGGGATCAGAGGTACTTGCATGAAATTCTAGCCGAAGCCAGGATTTACAACTGAAAAAAAAGATGCAAGTTTTGAGAAAAATCCACCAAGTGATGTATAGCTGGTCATATACATAAGAGTTGTATTCTGGCTCAAATGCTAAAAGAAGAGAGTCGATTCCAACCGACTCAATCTAGTGATGTTCCCGTATACTTCATAGATACAGAATCTGCACATTTTATATACCTTTTTATTTAGTGCACCATATGCGCATTTCGACAACTCATGTCTCTTCCGTGATGCTCGTGGCCAAATTGATTGGTTTTTTGTTTTGTTTGTTTGATTATTGTTTTACGTCACTCCACGATTATTTCACGTATATGGTGACGGCATCTGCCTGATGCATTGCATACAAATTTAGACCTTTGCAACGGACCCACCCGAAGCAGTGAGGGATCTTTTACGTGCCACGCCTACCGTGACACGGGACCTCGGTTTTTACTGTCTCATCCGAAAGACAGAACACCGGTGTGCCCCGGGCGGGAGTCGAACCCGCGACCTCTCGATCACGAGCCGAGCACCTTATCCACTAGGCCACACCGGCTTCCAAATGATTGGAATTCTCAAAATATATAAATATTATGTATATTGCTTACCTCTCAGGATTCATACATTTGTCACATGCCATTGACTTTATTCTTCTTTCAGAAATGTAGGCGTTAATGTGTTGTATATATCTGCTTTAAATGATCATACAAAATGTTTTATCAGTTCGAATCTACTCGACCGGTAATGGATCAATTTACGCATATTCGAGACATATCATCTCAATAGCACCACACACTTTAAATCTTTGTGACTTACTTGAATTATTATCATCATGTTACTGCGTGACGAATTCTTTTATAGGCCTTAATCTTCTATTTTACCGACTCGTAAGACATATCGACATAGGCACCGCTAGCTTAAAAGCTAACTCGTAGGAAAACTGTTTTGATCTTATTGGATGCGTTGTAACGTCATTTTGCCTATCGTCATAAGTGACGTCTCACTGGGTATATAAGCCCGCAGATGTTCATTTTATGATCAATGTCTACTGTAACACTCCAGTGAACTGCAACACAATTTTAGAGACTACAGAATCTCTAGCAGAACCATTAACTTCGATGCCAATTGCAGTTATGGACAAAGATATAATGGTATGAATTATTTGACATTTTGTCAATTAAAATAAGTTCCATAAATCCATGAAACCCAAATGCATTATAGTGTATAAATTGTTCAGTGATTCAGTAATGTATATCAATTGGTATGAGAAAATAGAACTTTACAGGTAATAACAAATGCCTCTGTGATTCATTAGTAATGTATAAGAAGTGTGACCTCAAGCCAAATTCTAGACGATCCCCAGTAATGAGATCCCTACTTTATAAAAAAAAATAACTTTCGCTCGGTTACATTGAGGATCGGCATTATATTAATATAAAACATTTCCAGTGATGTTTTACGTGCGAAAATTTACATATTAGTAAACATAATTTGATGTTATTATTCCATGCATTTTGGTAAAGCCTTTTTTGCCAAAATTGGAGGATTTTGTCGCCGTTGTTTCTTCTCTATGCCGCAGTGGCGTTTACTGAAACTTCTCCATATACCCCCCTTTTCTTCCGCTTCCTACTCTCTATCTTTTAATTTTATGCTTTATGTGTATACACATATCTATATCCCTTCAGTCCATCTTCATTTACCTAATATCTTTGATGATAAACAAAGACATGAACATATGGTCATCGATCATAGTGAGCACAGCTGTAGTGGACTGATCGTTCCCGAGGGCATCATAAGTCTAGTTTTTAGTGCTTTTGTACTAAAGGTATTCTTGTCAGTGCTTTTGTGTTGACATGAAATATATACTTAAAATGTTCCCTCATGCATAGCTCTGTTCTTAGATTGATTCTTTGGTTTACTTTTCGGTCATTTTGGTTTCAACATTACTCTTCAAATATTTATATCTTAAGTGAATTTCAAATATTCGGCCACAAGCATCACTGAAGAGACATAAGTTGTCGAAATGCGCATCTGGTGCACACAAGTGAAAGGTACGTGTTCTATATTTATTATAACCACTAGGCCGGTGTCACTGCTGGTGGACATATATTCTCCGAGGGCATCATAAGTCTAGTTTTCAGTGCTTTTGTACTAAAGGTATTCTTGTCAGTGCTTTTGTGTTGACATGAAATATATACATAAAATTTTCCGTCATGAAATTATGTAAATCACTCTAAAACTTAGGAATATCTCCTTAATGCATGGCTCTGTTCTTAGATTGATTCTTTGGTTCATTTTGCAGTCATTTTGATTTCAAAATTGGTCTTCAAATAAAATCAAAAAGACTTTAAAAAATTACTTTAAATTTTCTGGAAGGGGCAATGAATATGATTGATTTAACAGCTTATATCAATGCCCTAAAACAACTTGGGTACGTACAATTCTAAATAATCAGAGGATGCGGCAAAATATACTTTTCCAAAATATAAATAAAGCTTTCTTACTGCACTGTGGTATAAGTTATATGGGAAAATGTTTTAAAGAAACAAAAAACAAATTTTGTATGGATGTTTTTGCTTCTTGCTTGAATTTACTGAAACATAGATAACCTGATGATAAGATTTTGAATATTTCCAAGATACCATTGTGGTACACTCAGAGATTATGATAGACAGGAATTTACATTCACTGGTACCAGAAGGGAATCTTGTACATAAATGACATTTTGAAAGAAGGCAGACAATTATATACCTATAAAGAATTTATAGAAACATATCAACTAAATATAAATATTTTTAGAATACGAAGGAATGATATCTGCGATCAAAAATTACTTAGGCAAAACAAGAAATATTTACTAGGAAAAGAGTATGGTGCTGTAATGCCTAGACATTTGTAATATTTTATTTTGTGTACAAAAGGAGCAAAATATATGTGTGATATATTAAAACACAAAAACGTAAATATATTATCCCAGAGGAAGTGGAATTCTTTTTTCAATGATTTACAATGAAACAAAATTAATAGATCAATAAAATCTACCTTTGATACAAAATTAAAATAGTTCCAATATAGAATTAATCATTCAGTATTAACAACCAATAAGTCAGTTTTTAAAATGAGGTTTTTGTACAATCCAATGTGTACTTTCTGTAATTTTGGAAAAAGAAACAATACTACATCTTCTATGAAACTGCAACATTGTACAAAATTTTTATAATCAAATCAGAAACCACTTTTTAAGCTTTGGAATTTCTTGGGCTATATGTAGATTCAGACAATGCAGAAAATATCATTTTGGTGCATGTGTGTCATATCTTACTAGGAGTTTATAATGCAACTAAATTATCCTATTAAATAAGAGAAAAAATTACTGTGTTCAATGAAAACTGGAGTATGTATCATGTCTTATTCTGTCATGCAACAGACTAACTTCTTTCTATGGATACAAATCTATACAGTTAGAAATAATTTTCTCGCACCGGAGATCGACTAATCCCGTTTTTTATCAGTACTGGAAAATTCTATCCGGAACACTTTGTATCATTCGCGCGTCGTCTGCATTGTTTACAAACAAATGAAAAATGGCGACTCACGATTTTTGTGTCGGAGAGATAGTCAACATTGTGTGTTATCGTTAAGTTAAATGTTGAAAAATCCTATCAAAATATAAAGTTTCTTCATGCATATCATGGTGTTTTACTTTATTGCGGCGGTTTATCTTTTTATTCAATCAGTGATTCGGCCATCAAAGGAAGTAGACAAAAACATTGAAAATATCTATAGCCTACATCAAGCTGCTCAGGTGCGAGAAAAATAATCAAGCACTAATTTGAGTTCCAGATAGAAAAAGATCAGTCTCGGGCTGGATAAATCATCATATCTCAACCGAGGCGTTAGCCTCGACTGATCTTTTTCTATATGGAACTCAAACTAGTGCTAGATTCTTTTAATATATACTTATTCTGTTGTTCACAATATTATGCCACTCTCACACTAACTGTATATTGATTGTTATTGATTGCTGTGTTTCTGTGATATTTTTCTCCACCACTTGATTGTTATTGATTGCTGTGTTTCTGTGATACTTTTCTCAACCACTTGATTGTTATTGATTGCTGTGTTTCTGTGATACTTTTCTCCACCACTTGATCGTTATTGATTGCTGTGTTTCTGTGATATTTTTCTACCGCCACTTGATTGTTATTGATTGCTGTGTTTCTGTGATACTTTTCTACCACCACTTGATTGTTATTGATTGCTGTGTTTCTGTGATACTTTTCTCCACTACTTGATTGTTATTGATTGCTGTGTTTCTGTGATACTTTTCTCCACCACTTGATCGTTATTGATTGCTGTGTTTCTGTGATATTTTTCTACCGCCACTTGATTGTTATTGATTGCTGTGTTTCTGTGATACTTTTCTACCACCACTTGATTGTTATTGATTGCCGTGTTTCTGTGATACTTTTCTCCACTACTTGATTGTTATTGATTGCTGTGTTTCTGTGATACTTTTCTACCACCACTTGATTGTTATTGATGGCTGTGTTTCTGTGATACTTTTTTCCACCACAATTGTTATTGATTGCTGTGTTTCTGTGATACTTTTCTCCACCACTTGGTCGTTATTGATTGCTGTGTTTCTGTGATACTTTTCTACCACCACTTGATTGTTATTGATTGCTGTGTTTCTGTGATACTTTTCTACCACCACTTGATTGTTATTGATTGCTGTGTTTCTGTGATACTTTTCTCCACTACTTGATTGTTATTGATTGCTGTGTTTCGGTAATACTTTTCTCCACCACTTGATTGTTATTGGTTGCTGTGTTTCTGTGATACTTTTTTCCACCACTTAATTGTTATTGATTGCTGTGTTCTGTGATACTTTTCTACCACCACTTGATTGTTATTTATTGCTGTGTTTCTGTGATACTTTTCTCCACAACTTGATTGTTATTGATTGCTTTGTTTCTGTGATACTTTTCTTCACTACTTGATTGTTATTGATTGCTGTGTTTCTGTGATACTTTTCTCCACCAATTGATTGTTATTGATTGCTGTGTTCTGTGATACTTTTCTCCACCACTTGATTGTTATTGGTTGCTGTGTTTCTGTGATACTTTTCTACCACCACTTGATTGTTATTGATTGCTGTGTTTCTGTGATACTTTTCTACCACCACTTGATTGTTATTGATTGCTGTGTTTCTGTGATACTTTTCTCCACCACTTGATTGTTATTGATTGCTGTGTTCTGTGATACTTTTCTACCACCACTTAATTGTTATTGATTGCTGTGTTTCTGTGATACTTTTCTCCACCACTTGATTGTTATTGATTGCTGTGTTTCTGTGATACTTTTCTCCACCACTTGATTGTTATTGATTGCTGTGTTTCTGTGATACTTTTCTACCACCACTTGATTGTTATTGATTGCTGTGTTCTGTGATACTTTTCTACCACCACTTGATTGTTATTGATTGCTGTGTTTCGGTGATACTTTTCTACCACCACTTGATTGTTATTGATTGCTGTGTTTCTGTGATACTTTTCTCCACTACTTGATTGTTATTGATTGCTATGTTTCTGTGATACTTTTCTCCACCACTTGAATGTTATTGATTGCTGTGTTTCTGTAATACTTTGACCAAAATCTTTCTGATATATGAATTACACATATGCAAGCTTAGATGGTTTTCTCTCACTTTTTCTATAATTATAAGTTATTTATCATTAATGAAGAAATTTGGGTAATATTATAATTATGTTTACCATGATATTTCTATGATTTTACACACACACACACACACACACACACACACACACACACACATGATTTAAAGAATTACTTTTATATCATCTACATGCACATATTGCATAGGACATCCCGTGCAGGTCAAATAGGAAGGGGTGCCAAAAGTGAAATAATTTCAAAGAATATATGCTGCACCAGCACTTACATGCCCTTTTAATTATGTTCCTTTCAAAGCGTTTTCAAATCAAGACTTGAAGTCTAAACTATTTGGAATGCAGTGGTCATACCACAATAACATAATCTGTGTATAAAAATAGAAACTGACACAATACTAATAGAAATACACAGTTTCAATTTAAACCAAATAGATATTACCCGCTAACTGTTGTAGCAGATCCTTACATCTATTTTCATAGTTTCATATACAACAGTCAATTAATAAGACAAAAGCATATATTTACATATCGACTGCATTTCACATATATTCAAGTTAGTTGTGCAACCGCACTGCATTTTCCAATGTTTGCTGTCAATCAGACTGACCAACACATATTACCTAATTACGACAAACACGTACATGTATGATATTATTCTGGGCCCACCATTTCCTTTGTCCATATATTATGACAAATACCGCAATTCTTCAGAACCAAACACAACATGAGAGTTAAAACAATTGTGTTTTAGGAAACTTAGAGTTGAATTGAGAACTACTTTTCAACTTCTAACTGAGAATTTAGAAGCAGTGTAACTGTTTAATCATTAGATAACACCATTTGGATTATAATTACGACAAATGAAGTGCTGCACAAAGATATTTTTCCAAGCCCAATCGTAAGCATATCGCAGTGCCGAGAGAGAGAGAGAGGGGGGGGGGTCACCCCTTACATAGATGAAGTACGGTTATATTACATTTTCTCTCATGCCTGCATATATGATATGTATTAATTCTTTGACAGAAACTTTTCATAGAAGCTTCTTTCAAAAGTTTTCAGATCAAGACTTCAAATAAAAAATATTGGAATGCAACGGCCAATATAGGCTTTGTGTAATAATACAAACTGACATAATACTAAAAGAATTATATCAATTTAAACTAAATGGACATTTACCCGCTAACTGTTGTAGCGGATACAATCTAATTTCATTTACACAACATTCGCTTGATTTCACATAAGCGTACAGATAAAGAAATTATATTACATTTTATCTCATACCTGCATATTGATATGTATTTATTCCTTGATAAAACCAATGAAAATAACCTCCATATATATCTCATTTCACATGACTGTGGATGAATATATCGTGCGTGCCCTGTCTTCTAGTTGTAAACACTGCTTTTTGAATATGCATTTTTTTAATTACTGAAAACAATATGGGTCAGTAGTTGTATTGAGTTCTTTCAAGACAATTCTCCTGGTTGTGCAGCATTTACAGGGCTCACCAAAAGTGAATGATACCAAAAACAGCCAAACATCCACTTCCTTTAAGACTAATATTAGTTTACTTCGACCGTATTGAATTGTAGATGTCAATGTGAGAAACATACAAACATCTGGAAACTTATTACAAGTAGATATGCATGGAAAATGCGACATTATTATACTTAACAATCTATGCCTCAATACCAAAACTTTTAAGAGAAATTCTTAGAATCAATCACATTTGGACAAATATTTTTATAAAGTTAATATATCACGAAAATTATACCATTTAATATTTGACTAGATAATATGCAAGTTGGAAGCCACTTTGCAGTGTAACAAATATTTCTATCCCACGACAGTAGACATTTGTTTATCTTACTAATTTCTCTCATATGTATAGTCAACATTGTTATTATTTTGTCATCAATGTGGAGTAGGGTGGCATTGGTGATAAGCTATATGCACAATACCGCAAATGGCATGAATGACCTGTATACTCCAAATGTACTGTCAAAATATATCTATTATTAAGTTTCTGACATTGGAATACCCAATTTTTTTTATATCCCTAATAGACTAATTCCGTTATTTTCTGATTGTAATTCTGGCCAGAAATGTTTTTATTTCAATCACTTATTACTTTATTGCATAAACTAATATCGTGCAAAAAAGAAAACATTACAACAAATCACAAAATACAGGGAAAAATAATGATAGAATGGAGTGCTATTCCCGTGATAATATATTAATAGCATTTGAAAAATGTGGTTATTGAACAATAAAACACAATTACAATATAAAGCTATACAATTACGCGAAAAGAAAAACAATTACCGAATGCATTATAAAAGTCAAAGTAGGTTATCCGAAATAGACATATCACTAATTTGCATCTAAAATATATCAATATCAAAACCATGAAAAAGTGCTATTTTATCGTAGAAGGTTTTTCCTGTATATTAATGTTACATCTATTTTTCTTTCCTTTTCCTATACCCATGTTTAGCGCTGCTCTTACGTCTGCAGTGTTGGTGTCGATGAATGGTAGGTAATGCCAAATGTGATCGGAGACACTCTTGTTTGGCACCTATACTCACCTCTTTTATTAGTTAATGATATATATAGTAAAAAGAAAATGAGAACAAATAAATCCTGCAAACGTCATGATAAAAAAGACAACATCACTTGCTTTACCGACATCTTTCCATGTGATTGGTGTACTGTTTGTGACTCTCTCTTTTTTTAAACGACCCTCATTAAGCCAAACATTTTTATTTATATCATCGCTATCACAATCTTCTGCCTGGTGTTGAAGATTTTTTCCTGAAATTTCGATTTTTGTCAAGCGTCTAAAATGACTACGCCGAATGAATTTGGTAATTGCGATGAGGAATTTTGGGATTGCTTCGTCTTGTTCTTTATTATAAAATCGTAAACCCACTATGGTAAACAGAATTACAAAACTACTAATTATCATATCTACCAGCAATTTCCTGCACAGAAAGGAGACTGATGGATATGACGTTTTCGGTAAGTTATCTGAAGCAATTGTGAGATACACACAAATAGCTAATAAAACAGTTACGGAATATCCTACTCTCTCCCCAGATTCAGGTGGCAACAGAAACACTAAAAGGTTCAGGGCTCCAAACACAGCGATAGGAAGAATCAAATTCACAAGGTAAAAATTAGGTCTTCTTTTCAAAGTAAAAGTTATGTAAGTAACTTCCATTTCCACTTCTGGGAGAAATTCAAGTTTTACAGATGTATTAGAAATGTCCCATACTCCATTTGCTTCATAAAAATCTAAATTAACTTTTGATTTCAAAGGCATGAACGACAGTTCATGACGAAGATATCCCCATGGTATAAACTCTAAACGGCATACCTGAAAATAAATACAGTACATCCGATTGCCTATCAATAGATTTGAAATATTTTCATGTATAGTTATCAATTATATATTCATATTCAGGAGTTCATGAATTTCAACCATGAATTTTTTTTTTGTATGTGTTACAATAAAATCGAACGAGATAACTTTTGTATTATACATCGAACTACAAGAAAAATGAGACGTGTTAGAATACCCCATCAGAAAAATTAGACTTGAAAAACACAAAAAGCATCGTAAATTTGGAAAGGAATCTCTACTTAGAATTATTCAATCCGAAACAAATATGATTTATTGGCATTTTCTCATTATACAACCATAAATATCAAACTTAAATTCAATATCTATATCCATCACGAAGTACGTGAGCAGAAACGAACTGAGCACACTTGCGTTCTATGTCCAAAAGTCGTAACTGTTATTAAATTTGTCCAATTTTATCAAATATAAACCTGAATCTTCTCATAACACATAACTATTACTCAAATCTCAGTTTAGTATCTTAATCCATTAAATGATAAATAAGCAAAACATCGCTTTATGAGGGAATGACAAAAGAGCAGTGATTGGGATAACTTTATTCAATAGATTCTTGAACCAAAAGGTTAGATGTTTTGGCTTTACAGCTTACCTGAGTATCGTATGGAAATATTTTGATATCAGTGCTACAATATACTTCGAATAATGCTCCGGGAGACCAATTTGCATTCCCATCTGATGTATATCGGACAAGCAAGTGATCAATTCCTAGGGTTAATATTCCTGCACCTCCATTAGAATTGCCAAGTACTATAATTGGTACCCAAACCTTGCTTTGTGGAAATGACATTGTTTCAATTCCATTAAAATAAGAAGCATTCCATGTCATTCGTGCATCTATCCAACTGAAAATGAAAAATCCAACGACTGAAAATTTTCCCGTTAACTCATTGAAGTTGTTGATACTTTTTAGATAGAATTCTTGATAAATTACTTTATATTCATAGTAAGTGTAAACTCCCATGGAATCTCTCTCATAGCCATGCAAAAGGATATTTCGCAATGTGTCGGTATCGTTCTGTGTGTAGGCACATGAAAATGTCACTAATATTAAAAAGAACACCCATCTTGTGATTTTCATTTCAATTTTCAACAAAAAATTAGTAAAATTCAGTTTTCGTACAAACAAACACTAAATGTACATTTGTTTGAGATAAACAAAGTTTGATAGAAATCTATCCTAGTTTTCACTTTTTCTATGGTGTCGAATACAATATAAAACATACGTTTGTATGATTTACTTCCTTTATTATGTTTTCTACTGAAAGTCCACCCGCTTATATTGTGATATTTTATCAATGTTTTACAACCATCGTTTTAAGTGCAGACAACTTTATCAAGATGACAAACGATGTCATTACGTAGTACATCATACGCATCGGTACTTTGGACAAATAAATGTAAAAGACAATGTATTATCTATATAAATAATTGTCCATTCTGTTTAATAGAAAGGGGTGATATGTTTACACCAGGAACGTTTGAAGAATCCAGCTTCATATAAAACAGGTTTTTCCATTTCATTATTGATTTAATTATTAGAAACGTGTAACCATTCTGCTACCTAGAGATATCATTAAAAGTAATTATCTAAATGGAAACTGATTATTCATAATAAAATATTCTATTTGAAGTTGTTTCGTATTTATCGTGTCCACAAAATATAATAGTACATGCTATTACTTTAAATGACAAAACATTCTTAAAGATTTTTCGGTTTGCATTGAACGAGAATTAATGTAACATGAAATTTCATAGATACAAAACAGAGAACGGATATTGTCCAGATGTCATTGTTCCTGCTGACAAAGCTGCTAACGATTTTACCTTCGTTTGCAATACATATGGGAACCTGGACTACATTCAGTACCTGGAAACTCAACGTACACACTCACAAATTTATCTGTTCCTGAAATGCTTGACAGTCTGGAGCAACGTAGTTGAATTGAAAGGTAATTCTAATGCGATTTGTTTGTAACCCGCGACCTCATTAGCTGTCCGATTTCATAACTGCAAGTGTAATCACGATACTCTGCAGTTTTTTTTTATATGACGTCATGATACCCTGCATTTTTCATTTGTAACGTCACGATACATTACAGCATTTGAGATGACGTCTCTGTTATTAGCGACTTTGTTTAGAAAACCGTAACTATATTTGTATTGCTTATAGTTGTAATTATATTCATCAAATGCATTAGAATGGGGTTACCACGCTTGTGTTTTACAAAAATGACAGGGTATTTGCCGATACCCTGTCGGTTTCTGTAAAACATTCGCGTGGTAACCTCTCTTTCCACCGCTTTTAAACGATCTAATAGCAATCCAAAAATAAAAAAATTCACGAATCACTCGCTACCTCTAGAAAATGTGAAATTAATTCTATGATTTTATTTTTCGATGAAACGAAGCAATCATAAGCTGTATGAGGAGACTGAGTCAGAAGGAGAAACTAAAACGTGTCCTAATGCATGAGGTAATTTGTAAAAAGAAAGCAGAAAAAAAAAGAAAAGAGAAGAGAAGAAAGAAAAAAGTTGACCAGCGTAAGATAGATTAACATTCGAATTCCATGATTACATCTTTTACAAATTGCTTTAATGTCGTTTATAATAGTATCTCAAGCAGAAGTTTAGATAATAGGCATTTCACATATGTACAGGATTTCGCCAAAGCGATTCTTTCTTCGACTCATCAGTGCAAGTTGAACTGTTTGGCACTGCAATGAAGCATAATCCTAATAATCAGAGGGGAAGGAAAAACCTGGTAACAATAAATGACATTACAAATGTATTGATTGTATGACAAATACGATAGATACCGACCTAGGACGGTCAATTGTGTACAAACGGTACTCAATTGGTGTGATTAAGTGGTTTACGGGCCCACATTCTCACTCATCAAAAATGCAGTACTATCAAAAGAGACATTTAAAATACATACATAGTCCTCCATATAGAGAAAAAGGATCAACGAGTATCTCAGGTTGAGAGGTCATAAAAATAGTAACGTAGAGTAAGATTATGATATCAAACATGTATAGAGCGACATCAACATGATGTAACTGTGCTGTGCTGGTCTGGAAGCGAGGTCAGACCCTTGATCTGTAGAAGTCCCGACGAACAGTCAGAGGGGACGAAGTTCGGTACCACATCTCCTCGGAATAGGTTTAGACAAGAGAAAACTGAAATCACCAAGGAGATGCACACAAAACATGATAATAATATAATATATACTGAAAAACGACATTACAAAAATATTCGATTGTGCTACGGTTACGATACCGACTTAGGACGGTCAATTGAAGTAACAAACGTCATTCAGTTGGTGTGGTTAACCGGTTTACGGACACCCACTTTCCCACTCGCCGCAAAAGCAGCACAATCAAAGGACATACATTTATATTTTATAAATAGTAAATTTAATGATTGGTAAAAGGAAGTAGTATCAATGATTCTCAGTATGCAATAAGCCAATATCCTACTGATTTTACTCTTACGTTGACTGATGATCTAGAAATTTAAAGTGCTACCCTTAGTTGCATCGATCCCTTTGTACAATGCTCTTGTCTAGATAAAAACATCTCAGTTGTTATGAATTGAGACCGAAATGGGCTATGATGAGGATTTTATACAAAGAAGGAAATACATTGGATCATGACAGCAAATGTTGGCTATTAGTTAATGATCAAAATATTCTCGGCCCAATATAATTTGATACAATAAATAAGTATAAAGCATCATTCAGACAATTATTCAATCATGCTGAACATTTTTGATAGAAGGAGTAGTATTTGAAAGCTTTTGATTACACACGTTTAATAGCCAATTAGACAGTGATTAAGCATCTATGATGTATCTTTGTATCTTTTCTCACGTTATGGAGATGATCTCGAGAATTTATGGGTCGAATTGTCACTCAAGATGAAACTGGGGTTCACCATTTTGATCCTGAATCTAAGACGTTGGATCATTCCCTTATAAAGAAAATCCTCAGCTGGTGAACACTATCATTTTGGGCAGTAAAGTAATAATTATCATTGATTTTCTTGAGGAAGACCAAGTGATAAATGATGCACATTTTGCAGATGAGTTTAAAAGGCTACTACAGGAGACTATAAGAAAGAGGAGAGGAAGGCTAACAAGAGGTGATCTGCTCTTGCAGAATAATGAACCTGCAATGACGGTTGTGATGACGAAAGCAAATTGCAAGTTCTTCCACATCCTCCATATTCTCCAGATTAAGCCCCATCTGCCTTCTGTTTCCAAACTTCAAATACTCATCATTAATCTTAAGAAAATGATCATGGTTATGATGAAACCCAAGTATGTGACAACAGTTTTGCTTGAATAATGATGATATATCTGATAACAAATTAAAATAATTTTATAAGATATAACATGCCAGACATATATGTTTATACATTATCAAAATTAAACCTTTTTGAAGATCTGCAAAATAAACGATGGTTATGTCGCCTATTAAATGCTACCTGACCAATTCCGAGCTGCTCACCATGTAATACTAGTGGTGTCTGACTTTTATACTAAAATTGTCGGTTAGAAAAACATTCTTTACTACTAACACCGTTACTGTCCATTTATGATCCTGAAGTAGTCGATATAGTTATACGAATGAAAGTTTCAGTAAATATAAAGCATTTTATATCAAATGTATTGAGTGTTACTTTTAATGAACCAATGAGTTATGTAAGCTATAACGATAAGGCATTGCTTTGTAAAGTAAGCAGGTTAAATGTATACTGCAGTAACCATTAATTGGGTTTGTAGGAGAAAGCATGTTTTAATGCGAAATTAGTTATAAATGTAGATATTTTCAACGAGTGAATTGTCAGTATTGCTCAAAAACTCAGAATATGTCGAAACTCTCGAATAAAATTCTGCGAATGGAAGTGAATGTGCCTCAGGATAAAAACCCATGCCGGTAATATTCCAGAGAGGACAAAAGGCAAAAGCGATCGAAGTCCTTATAGTATAAACTAAAGTATAGATCCTCAGAAAATGTCAGAGACATTTTAAGCGAGGCGGTCAGTTGACCAGTTAAAACACCTCAGAAAAATCAATCCAAAGGTGGCGATTTATCCAGGGAGGTCTAGAGACCGCAGTCCAGTGAAAATACCCAAGGAAACCCAACTGTGATAATCCAGCTGGGTTACAATATATCAATGACGATTTTATGTAATAACGAATGTGTTATGCGTGTCAATCTTAAGCAAAAAGAGGAATTGAATATGTTTGGTTCTATTTAATGTAAGATATCGCCGACTTATCCTCCAAATTAACAGAGGCACATTATACTTGCCTTTTGGTTTTTTAGATGATTAACCCTCTTAAACTGCGGTACAGATGTACATTGCCTTGTTTATTAAGGTGGACGCCGTCTAAAAGGAATTCGCTTTTGCAAGCTCACCGTGCAGGGGATGGAAACGAAACATTGTGATCCCAGAAACCACTATATTCAAATCTTTGAATTGAACTTTATAGTTATTTTTTCAACTTTGCTTTGTTAACTCTACATTTGGAGTGCAAGGTTGTTACTGTAGCTTCTATTTTAGATGCCAACTCACCTCCAGAATCTGATTGTCATAGATCGTTACCGCCTATCAAAAGGATAATTATATAAGGGTGAAGTTGAGCAATAACATGACCCTCATGCCTAAGTATGTCACTTGCCAGTCTTCTTCCTTTACCTCTGAATTGAATGAGATAAGTATTTGACAGGCCCGTACATGTATGTGTTTGAAACCTGCTATCAGGATCATCTCTATCAAAATTGTTGAAACGTCACACAATAGAATGTCCCATGATCATTGATACGTGAATGATCAAACATGATGGAATTTGTTTGTAAAGAAATATCAGAAGTTAGTTAATCAGTCTGTCGATTCAATTTACCCGTCCGGGGTTCAGTTGATTATTTCAAAGGCATGTCGATCGCCGTAAAAAATGGAAACAAATCCACCGTTAAATATCAAAGTTTGTGTGCTCTTGGTTGACGTCCTGAATGCAAGTGAAGGGACGCTAAAATGATACTGTGTCTACGGCCAATTGGCAAAATTTCATTGGCTATGAAGGTTGAAATTCAAGCGTTTTCCAGGTAGGGTGAGTGGAAAAACTGATACGTCATATTAGAAAGTTTGTAACTTTAATAAAGTAATTTCGTATATATTTATAAAACTCTTTAAACTTATTTCAAAGATCATATACATTAAAAGAAATCATTATGAATTGAATAACTGTTTATGTGTTCATGAAATGATACATATTATATATAACAAATGCGAAATTCCAAAAGCTGTAAATGTGATAGTAAAAAATATAACGTCACTGGCTTTTCCGACATCGCACCATGACATCTCGTTTTGTTTTATCTCTTCTTCGTGCATACATTTATCAACCTTAACATTTTCTGATTTATCTTTGACATTTTCATTTTCATTGAAGTTGTGTTGCAGATCGATGTTTTTATCGGTTTCACCCACTTTTGTAAATTTCTGCAAACACATGAAAGTAAATACAAATTTAGTTACTACGGATATGTATTTTGGTACAGGAACGTTGGTCCTGTGATTATAGAATCGAAGGCCCATGATCGTAAACAATGTCACTACACTGCTGATTATCATATCTACAAGCAACTTTACGCACAGGAAAGACAGCGATGGATGTGAAGTTTTCGGCAAACTATCTGATGCAATTGTTAAGAAAACACAAATAGCCAAAAGGACTGTGATGGAATAGCCCACTCGCTCACCAGACTCTGGTGGTATAAGAAACACAAGAATGTTCAACACACCAAACACTCCAATAGGCAAAATTAAATTCACCAAGTGGAAATTTGGTTTTCGATGCAATACGAACGTAATTTCAAGCATCTGTATGGACCAGATGGGGATTAGTTTTACAGATGTTTCAGAGATATCCCATATTCCATTGATGACGTACAGTTGCATAAAAACTTTGTTGGCATTCACCTTGATCTGTACTTCATCCAAGTTATAACTCCATGGTAGAAACTGTAAGCTACATACCTAAAATATTGTTAAAACAGTTAATATCAATAAAAACATATGTTCTTGACTTAGTATTGTGTTAATAAAGTATCAATTTATTGCATAATATAGGTATACCATGGGGAACTGACAATTCACCGGAATCGGATACGATTTAATTGTTAAATATGGGAATACACATATACATGTACCAATAGTAATGTACTGCGTCATACGAAGCCGGCGTGGCCTAGTGGTATCGCGTCGGACTCCTGATCGGGAGGCCGGGGTTCGAGTTCCGCTCTGGTCATGCCGGTGTCATGTCTTTCGGATGAGACAGTAAAAACTGAGGCCCCGTGTCGTGGTATGCATGGCACGTTAAAGATCCCTCACTGCATCGGGTGGGTCCGTTGCAAAGGTCAAAATTTGTATGCCCCGCATCAGGCAGATGCCGTCACTATATACGTGAAATATTCGTGGTGTGACGTAAAACAAAAATCAGTCAGTCAGTGCAACATATGCGCTAATTACTCCTCGGTGATGCCCGAGGTTAAGCAATGGTAATTTAATAGTAATTATATAACAATTTAATCCCGAAATAACCATAATGAATTTAAAGATATCATTGATGTATCAAAATTACATTTAAAAAAATATTTCATTTCTTATTTGTCAGTTCGCTATCTAGCTTGATGAAATCGCATTTCATATTTTACATCAAATAGCGTATTGAATTATATCTTCCACTATAGGAATATGATTAGTGTCTATCAATATTTTAGACTTGTGTATCACTTAAATTGTCGTTATGCGTACGTATCTGGATTGCAATTGCAAGCAACATGGACAGTACTTAATTTTGCAGATAGTGTTGTCTACCTCACCATATTAAAAACGAGCGGTTGAAAATTTGTGAAGAAGCGTACTGTGTTATTTTATTTCTGATTACTTTATTTCAGTTTTTATGCCCCCGGATCGATAGATCAGGGCATATTGTTTTTGTCCTGTCTGATTTTTTTTTTTTTTTTTGCCTGTCTGTTGTCAATTGTAACCTTGGCTATAACTTTTGAACAGCTATAGATAGAGACTTTATGTTTGATTTCATATTTTTGTACTAACGTAACGAAGCCCTTTCAAATGACACCAGGGTCTATGACGTCTTGATCTTCACTCTAAAAAATAACTTTTTAGGACTTGGGTGCCACCGGAGGCATAAGTGTTTCACAAACACAACTTGTTTCTTTCTACTTTTTAATGTAATTTTATTTATTTTATTTACTTATTTTTTGTTTGTTTGTTTTTTTATTATTTTATATCCGTGTGGAAATACAAATATTTTTACGTTTAGCTTACCTGGGTGTCATATGGAAATTCTTTTACATCGGGCTTACAGAACGATTCAAATAGTGTTCCAGGGCTCCAAACAGCAATACCATTCGGGGAATATCTTACAGGCAACCAATCAAACCCTAATCGTGTTTCGCCAGTGTCACTGTTAATATTTGCAAGTATAATTAACGGTACCCATATTTTCCTTTGAGGAAATGAAATGGTTTTGACCCCATTAAAATCCGATTCATTCCATGTCATTCGTGGATCCTTCCATGAAACTACGAAAAAACCTACAACAGAAAATGTACCAGTCACTTCATCGAAGCTGTTAATATTTCTCAGGTAGAATTCTGGATATACAACGGTATGTTTAGAACCGTTATGCACCGGTAACTCATCTCTTTCATAATCGTGAAGAAGTGTCTTACGCAATACGTTTGTATCATTCTGATTGTAAGCATAAGATAGTGCACAATATATCATAATTAAAAAACAGTTGAAATCAAACACTGCCATTCTTTTCTCAACACTAATTGTCCAATACTTTGAAAACTTTATTAATTTTATGAGGATATACATATACTACTATATTTAAACTAATAGGTGCATGACCACTGTCCACAATAAGACTTTACTCTTTGCTCCTGCAGTCCCATTAATAGTGTTTAAATTCAGTTTGAGTGACTTCCTTTGTATACTAATGACAAAATGATGATACTGATTACTTTATAATGTAAATATAATGTACAAAAGTGATATATACATTCTAAATGTCCAGATAGATAGGAGAAAAAATTCAATCACATGCTTTGTTCCATAATGACAATGATATAATAATAACACAATGACAATGATAATGGAATCATTTATTGCTTTGTGTAGTAATCAACACTTGGCATCGTTGCACAGCAACAAACATAATTGGAAGGGTTTTAACGATTGTCAATATTAATTACTTTCAGAGTAGAATATAGTGTTTACAATATTGATTATATGTAGCTTTCAAGAAACAAATTCACATCATTGATCCTAAAACTAAACTAAGTATAAAACAAATCATTGAAGCTGGTAACAATAAATACATTAGTGTTACAATACATTGGATAGAACATTAGGATACTCACCCTTTTTAATTGGATATATGAAAATCAAATGTTCCCCAATATGACGGATCCTTCGAAACTGACCAAAATATTTGGTTTGAGGGACTCTGGTGTAACATGTTTTAACCAACAGTGACTTTCTGTAAGTGGTAATAGCTATGAGGAATGAGGAGACCGTAGGATAAAATACAGAAGAAATAAACAAAATCAAACATATGTCTTAGTTTACAAACCTTAATGTAAAGATGATGGATAAATCCAAACCAAAAGTCCAAAAATCATGAAACCATAGGACATACAAAATCAGTGAAAATGAAAAACAAATGGAAAATAACAAAATATGTCTACTTGAAGAGCATATGTGAACCCCTGTGATGGAGTGAGATCAGGTGCCCGGGGAGAGTGAGCATCTCCTGCTTGCTAGCAACACCCGTCACATATACCCCGTAGAAAGAGTCAAATCGTGTGAATTCCATATGTATTTATATATGGAGAAGTCGAAGTAGGTAACCTTCTAGTATAGAAGGTGTCAAATCTGTGTAAAGTGGTCGGAATCGGTCTCAGTCCAGAATATCATTTAAAAGTCTGGATAACGAGATATCATATGGAGTAATAATTAAGAGTCTCGTAACGACCGTAGAACTTCCTCAGTGACGATGCTAGTCTAGCACATATATAACCCTGGTTGAACAGCTTAACTGAAAGTCGTCTAGCCCTCAGAACAAAGTCATTGTAATTTGAACATGCTCTGGAATAACGTATTAACTGAGATATGAATACGCCGTATGCGGGCGATGATGGAATGTTGCTACTTATGAAAGGAAAGTTTGTGATAGCGAAATTGAAGTCGTCACGTTTGTCATAGAGTGAGGTGTTCAATTGACTATTAATGTCGAAAGACAACATAATATCTAAATACGAAGTAGAATTACTAGTTTCTGTGGTTTCTTTGACCTCCAGTTCACTTGGATAGATGATGCTAAGGTAATCCGCGAATGAAGGATTATTAATTGAAAGCAAGTCATCTATATATCTGTAAGTAAAATTGAAGCCAAGAGCCAATTGTTTTTTTTTTTCCTTGCGAAAGCAAAGACTGAATGAACTCAGCTTCGTATGAATAAAGGAATATGTCAGCCAGAAGCGGAGCACAGTTAGTGCCCATTGGAATGCCGACAATTTGTTGAAAAACCTTACCTCCAAACACCACAAAAATGTTATCGATAAGAAAGTTCAACATCTGGATGACAGCTGTTTCAGTGTATTTATTTTTGGAATCAGAATTTTCCCTAACAAAGTAAGTTTTATCGTGGCCTATTACTATATATTTGAATTTGCGGCTTCCGTTTTTACTGGTAAATGCATTTTGAATAATTTCCGCTAATCTCTCTTTTAATTTCTGATGAGGGATCGTTGTGTACAGAGTCGAAAAGTCAAAAGACTTGATGGAGTGAATTTTAGTAAAACTTTTTGATTTTAGATGTTCTAACAACTCTTTTGAATTTTTAAGGATCCACATTTGATTAATTCCACTTCTGGAATATACTGTTTCGCAATATCTATGAAGGCCAGATTTAATTTCTGATAATATTTTTGTGAGTAGCATCGATACAGATTTTGTGGAACACTTCGAGGAACCAGCGATAAAGCGTTGTTTGTACGGAGTTTTGTGCATTTTTGGAATACAGTACAAATATGGAAGTTCTAAATTCAATTTATTTGAGTCAATACCAAACGTATTGAGGACAGATTTATGATTTTCGAGTACTTCCGAAACCGAAAAGTTCGTGAGAGTATAAGTAGGATTTCCTGGAGCTGAATTAATCCTAATTCTTTCACTAGGCTGTCAAAGTAATATTTCTTACAAGTAAATGTATAATTATTAGATGCTTTATCTGCTGGTGTAATGATATAATGTTCTTGGAGGAAGGTAAGTTCTCTGACAACATCAGGATCTTTAAAAATAGATTCGAATCTGGTGTTTACAGAACCTTGTAATTTTTCAATTTTTGATCTTAGCAGTACTGCAATAGATTTTATCCATTCCGAAAGAGTGTCGACTTGTACTTCCTCTCTTTTTGCCCATCGTGTGGCATATTCTTCGCAGCAGTTCATAATATTCTCAAAATTTTGGCTCCATGTGAATGATCTGGGTTCTCTGTATTTTGGACCTTTAAGTAAAAGTTCTCTTAATTTAGTGTTTTTAACTATATCGAGATCACCAGTAATGACATGGCCACAAGGAGAATATACGAAATTAGATGAGGAACATGCACACGGTTGAGGATGGCATGCAGAGTTGCTAAGATCAAGACACTGTAGAAACCCTTTGTAATTATAAATTTTGGATGCAACTGATGGCGTGTAGCTATAGGAAATACATGGCGGATCTTTGTTTTTGAAATATGGAGGTATTTTCTCTAAAACAGACTTATGATTGAAAATTTGGCCGAAATTTAAATAATCAATGCCTTTATTTGCAAATTTAATTTGAATAAAAGGGCGATTAGATTTTTCCATAGAAATATCTGACTTGACGGGACGAAAAAGTCTAGCGGTCGATATGTCCATAATAATGCCATCTAGTCTATACTCTGCAGAGCTTATATCAGTAAATATACGGTGTCTGGACGATACGTACAACTCGTGTAATTTTCTGAGTGAAATAGAATAAAGTTTTGTACGAATGTGATGAAGGCCCAAAGGTTTATTTATAAATGGCAAAAGAGCATCAAAGGAAATATTATGTATTTCAGGTTTGTTGTATTTGCGTGTACCATGACTTCGATGCCTCCTCTGGCTTTTGTTGAATAAACCGAGTACGTTAACTGATTGACACGCAGGACTAGTGAGATTACCAATACTACTAATATTGTCATTGCATCCATAGGGCGAAGCAGTGCCGAGACGTCTTATCCAATATTCTTCTCTTTTCCGACGAAAAGGAGTGCTCAAATTGGCATTGTGATTAAAAACAAAAGCATACAAGAACAGAACAATGATTAGATATAAAATAATAATGTATACACAGAATGTTAAACATTTGTGTTAAAAAGTGATCTTCACGGTAATTCCTTTCAGTCCCCTTGTGGCAGTTTATTGACAAAATTCAATTTTGTTCATAACTTTTTGAGTATTCATTATACTTATTTTTCGAATTCGACCCCCTAAACGCCACTAAAGCGACGAATGAGTATTTATTTTACAATAATATAAAAAAGTACCTTCGTTTTAACAGATTTACTGGAAACACGTTTTATTTTGATTTTAAACTCGTCCAAACCGGCGAATTTGTAATCACCTCTCATTAGCCTAGTTTCGAATATCCTTTCCAGTTCCGAATGACATTAATCTAAGAGGTCTAAACTGGGATTAGAAAGGCATGAAATATATTTTTTAAAATGTCGCAGAAGGTTTAAGCATCTCGTTCTCGATTTGACTTTTTCTTATTTATTTTTCCTTATATTATGTAGAAATGGCACTTTCTACACTGTGTTGGGTCACATTCATTTATACATATTGTGCTTTAGTTTTTTCTTTATGTAAGGGCATCCATGGCGGATGTGACTAGCTACTCTGGAGATGGATATTCCTCCCGAGCACTGCTCCCACCCCTGAATGTCCGTTGTGTACATTGTTGTTAGTGTCATAGTCACTCGACACCAGTTTTATATTTTGCATTGATGGCATACATCTCAATTGATTAGCTCCCTTGAAGTTCCCTACAATTTTCATTGGCGTATAGAACGCCACGTTTTGGGGGGTTTTTGCAAAGGACTTTGGATTGCCATGCTGCTCACGAGTGTTTTCTCTCATCGTGTTTTGTCACTCTTTCTTTAGCAGGCTAAGACTGCCTTTTCAAATGGTTGCATCGAGTGAGTTGCGTTCGGGACCAGTCTGTGAAGCTCGATGTCCTTCTCTCTTGCTTTGGTGTACACTTCCATATTCTGACATTGTCAACCCACATTATCACAGTTCTATACTCTCCAGAGTGTTTATCAAACCTGAAGATTTTAGAGTTCATCCAGCCGTTGGCAGAATGCTCCACTATTGCACCTCTCGTAGAACCAGTCAGTGGGTCGTTCGCTGTTGGTCATGTTCTGGAAAGGGGGATCACTTACTTATTTGCTTCCCTTCCTACGCACGGAAAACACGGTTTCATCTGTGTTCCAGATCCTGTGCGGTTTGGGCATCAGTTAAAGGTCTGAAATAAAAGCCCTATAATTAATAAACCACGTATCAACCGTAAATTTAGATCTACAACTGTCCAAGTGGGTTTGCTTTCTCATTTGGAAACCCACATGGCCCATATGTCTTGTCATAAAGTTGTTCCACCAGCGATATCCAGGTTTTCTTTAGAGGGATTTGACAGTTTCTCTTTAGAAAGTAGTTGTTGGATGATATCCATAACATCCACTGGTGTCAACCCTATACCGCGCAAGGCCATCTCTGTTGCATAGGTTGAAATCTGCTGTTTTTCCTTATCGGATGAAATAGGCATGAGTCCATTTTTGACATTCTGTCACTCCCTCCGAAATTCATTCCCTCGACAATCGTCTCTGAAAATAAGAATAGATGAGGCCATTTTCCTTTGCAGCTACGTATATGTTGCTTCCTTCCGTCATCTTTTGTTACATAAAAGAGGGGTTTCCGCGTCCTCGTGTTCTTAGTCGGTGACTTAGTAAACCTCCTTTTGACAAATCTGGAAAAAGGTAATCACCATTCACTTGTCATATCACATCTAAAACTTGTTCGTCAAAAGAATGTGTAGAAATTATATCATGCAAGTAGAACTATGAAGATTAAAGGCTTTTTGATATGTTTACCTAATGTATACAATTACTTAATTTTATTCACGCGGCAGCAAAATCCATGGTATTAAATTTATATTTGTCATTTTACCTTCAAAATCAATATTAGGATCTCGCTCTTATTATACTAAAACGAAGCCGCTGTGGCCTAGTGGATAAGGTGCTCGGCTTGTGATCGAGAGGGTTCGACTCCCGCCATGGACACACCGGTGTTCTGTCTTTCGGATGAGACAGTAAAAACCGAGGTCCCGTGTCAGGGTAGGCGTGGCACGTAAAAGATCCCTCACTGCTTCAGGTGGGTCCGTTGCAGAGGTCTAAATTTGTATGCAATGCATAAGGCAGATGCCGTCACCATATACGTGAAATAATCGTGGAGTGACGTAAAACAATAATCAATCAATCAATACTACAACTATATGTGAAGTATGAACTCAACAGACTATAATTGTGGCGTTCAGGGTATTCAAAATGGTTTATCTATAATGACATTTAATGACCTAACTTTTTACCTTTAGACCCCCAAAACGATAGGGATTTTTCTCTCGTTATACTTAAGCTGTATACGAAGGATGAACTCAATAGGGCTAAAACTGTGACTTCTATAGTGTCTGCATGGTTTTGTTACACACACACACATGCACGCACGCATCCCCACACGAACGGTACCGTTACCATATCCCCTTGCAACGCTGTTCAACTGAAGGGTCAATTAAATGAATTTAAAGAGCTCAAAAGAAGGCACAGATTGCTGACGTTGCCGGAGGCAAAAATACAATGAATGGTGGAAATAAAACGTACGGGAAAAGTGGTAGAAGAAAAAATACTTGGTGGGGGAGGAATGATTTGACTGGAAAGAAAACGCTGAGATTTGAACATAAGTATTCGATGACAAGACTTCATTATTTGGTAGTCGAAGTAGAACTATGACGGTAAAGGATGGTGCAATAAATGAATAAAATATTGTTTTTCGGGAAAATGAGGGGTGTAGACGAAGGGAAACATATAAGTGTTTGGGTACGTAGTTGAAGGAAAATAACCTGGAAAGTAAAAAACGAAGAAGTACCGAAGGGTAAACCATATCTCATAGTCCATGGAATAAAAGGACAGTATCGTGTATAGTGTCATATTCAGAGAAATGCGAACCCAAAAAAATCTAGGTGTAGCCAAGTGCCCGGAAGAAGTAAACGTCCCCTGGTTGCATGCAGCACCAATTGCAAAATTCCTGCAACAACTTTTCAAGTAAAGGAAGTAAATACATAAATATACACTATGAACACATGAAGGAATACGAGGAGTCATAAGAATTATATTTGTTTGTTTCTTTTCGTTGGAGGTAAACTGGAAATTAAAGACACTACAATGCCCAACTCATGTGCTTCATATCTAAAATGTCTACTTGATATTGACCGAGATGGTATACAGCAGGGGATACTTACTCCTCCATGGCACCTGATCCCACCTCTGTTTTAACATGGGTCCGTGATTGCTTGTGTTATATATAAATATATGTATTGTCATGTTGTTTGGACTTCGAGTAGTGGAAATAGGCTCAGTATCTCAGACTTTTACATACTAAAAGTAAATAAGTAAGGGACCTGAAAACGCACGTATACTTGATGACCAGGTAGAAGCATATCTCCCTCTGGAGCACAGTGAAGACTTGATAACCAGTTCGATCCATAGAAAATAAAACCTATTTTTGCAGGATATAATATGTTACTCCCCATTAAAATTACGAGAACAGCTTTATTTTATTATTTTGATATTCTTGTTATGTCCTGAAGTAAGGTGTTTGGATGAATTATAATTGATGTGTGCAGTGTCCATATATTTTGTATAAAACAATTTCATTTTGATATATTCAAGTCAAATAACGTTTAGATTTATTTCCCAATAGATTTGGATTAAAAGCATATAGGATAGTTTGTAATCACTAAGGAGAAAAGTGTTGGACTCCGACAGTTAGTCCCACCTACTGCAGTAATTCCTGGGCTGGCATAACGATGGTTCAAGGAAGATTCAAACAATCGATCCTCAGAGTCCGGTGCCATAAACTGAGAAAATACATGTCATGATTTCACATTTCTGTTCAGCAGTAAATAAATAATTTGGATTTGGATTTTATTGAGGTTCATTCTTTGGATAAATATAATTAAACCATTCTGCATGACAACTTATTTGAACGTATGCTAATGGAATAAAATCAAATGAAATAATTGAGTTAAGTATTTTCTCAGTTTGGCGCTGGACTCAAATCTTTACTTGAGAAAATGGGGCTTCATCCTAAAAATTATCACAATGATAAAAAAAAGGAATGGTGTGATGTATATATAAGGTCCTATTATCTATTTGTGTAGCAGTTTAGTTAATAACTTGTATTTTATTAACTATATGTCATTAATGTCAATAAAACAATTGAAGAAGAATGTTATTCACACACACGCCTACACACAAACACAGATATCTTAGATATAAGTACTACAGACTGAAAGTAAAACAATACATGTTATGTATATAAAACATTACACATAGATAGACAAAACAAGATATGATGACAGTAAATGCTGTTGTTGTTAGGAACATAAACTGTCAACTGATTTGAATAAACAAACGAAAATTAAGTGGGAAGCAAAGAAGAGGGAAAAGAGCAATTTACAATTATATATTATGGCATGACATATCATGGACACCCGATACCCCACATGCATGCAATCTGCAAGTCGGAGAGGACATTAATGCCCGGTGGAAAAACTTGTCATGTTTCGCTAGTCGGATCCTCCACTAGGCACATTTCCTCATCCAACGTATCACAAATCACAAACTGCCAGACCCGGAGGAAAATTCATGCTCAGAGAAGAAACTTTTCGTTGGATTATCTACCAGGTACAAACGTTCTCCCTAACCAAAACAAAGCATGCCCATTTCTAGCCACCCCATACCCTCCACACATTACATCCATTTAAAATGCGTCCTTTTTCTCCCTCCGAATATATTCTAAACCAGTTTTAATAATTGATTAGACTATAGACTAGATTAATTATATTAAGTTGAATCTCACAAACATCACCTACAAGTATACATAAATGTATATCAAGATTAATCTTTCATACACACCTATATATATTACATGTTTCTTCACTAAGAAAATATGTTAAAGAATACTAAAACTGTAAGTTATTATATTGTAGTATACAAAGTAAGTTAATGATACGGATATCACTGCTTGGCCAGGTGTTAACCCTGGTGTTTTAAGCGTTGCCAGCATTTCTGTCTCTCTTATAGCGCAGATAACAATTTTGTCTAAAGTTTCCTCTTGACTTTCATATGAAGTTTGGTAACCTCCATCAAATTTTCATGTTGTTCTCATATGATACCTCTACCTTCTCCATCAAGATTATAGATCGTTTTATTAATGAAACTACGAGATTCTAAGTTACAGGAGTACCTTTTGGCGTCTTACCTTCTTCCATCCATTTTGCATTGGATCTGATAAGATGTTTATTTTGTCTGAACAATTTTAACATTGTTTTCTTTTCTTCTTTCTTTCTCTCATACCCCTGTGTCCGGCGCCATAAACTGAGAAAATACTCGAGTCAATTATTTCATTTGAATTTATTCTATTGTCAAAACGTTCAAATAAATTGTCATGCAGAATGGTTTAATTCTATGTATCCATAGAATAAACTTCAATAAAATCCAAATCCCAGTTATTTATTCATTGCAGAACAGAAAAATATGAAATTATGACATGTACTTTCTCAGTTTATGGCGCCGGACCCAGGTTTCACCCCTGAATTTCAGGGGTCCATTAACGTCCGCTGTGGTACATTGTTGTTAGTGCCATAGTCACATGACACCAGTTACTTTCGCACTTTACATTTATTAAAGTCACAAGATGTAAAAGGTGACGGAACATTATTGAAGTCCTTTTGCGACTTGATCTCTCTCTCTCTCTCTCTCTCTCTCTCTCTCTCTCTCCTAAAACTAGCAGGGGCAATTGTTATTGTTTCCATTAACAAGATTTCAAAGGCGCTATCATTTATTGAGATTTCAACCAAGTCATTCGAGACGAAATTTTTACTTTTGAATTGTATAGAGTATTGGCATATTGGATTTTTAATTTTATTTATGCCATGTTAGACTTTTTCTGTGTATTGTTTGTCTTTAAGTGAAAGGTTATTAAATTTCCATGTCCATTGCACTCTTGTTTTACTTCAGGGCTGACAGCAGAACAGAATGATCAGATCTATCGCCAGACTCAGCGGTGATGTTTTAATCATATTTGTAAGTTTTTTTTAGATTAAAAAGTAATTTAGTCTACCATGTTTTACTGGGTTCTTGTTATGCCATGTGAAAACTGGAATATTTCTATTTTGAATATCGGAATTTTTTGTATTATCGACAGTTTACAACTTAATACATTTCACAACATTCTGATGCTTGATTCCCGCACATGTACAATTCTACTGTATTATAAATATAGCTCAAAATGAAGATATTCCCATTTCAAAATGTTATAAATAATTCTATTTTTCTAATTACCTCTATAATGATAATAGGACAGTACATGACTTTTGTGACAATTATTTAAATCGTTAGCGACGAATTTGAACATGCACTTTTGTGATAGATCGTCCTGTTTCTTTTCAAATTACATAAAGTTACATCCTTAACATGAGATAAAAGGAGGACTGATTCATTAACAGAGGTTATATTCTAATTAATTATCTACAATCGTTAATACTACAATATAGAACAGGATTTGCTAGAGGCTACAAATAAGAGACATTTTATTTTAGCAGTTCAATATCAGAGTCCTTCACGACCACTGCGTGTCTGGTAAGATGATTATTTATGCTTAAAAATATTTACTGATTCCAAAGTCAGACATTTGTGTCGATGTTTTGTTTGAGTCTTGTTTCCGTCAAAGCAAGAGCAGAGCAATTCATATATATATATATATATATATATATATATATATATATATATATATATATATATATATATATATATATATATATATATACATATATATATATATATATATATATATATATATATATATATTGCAATTCATGAATTTGATTTATTTAACACCAACCTACAAAGATCTCTTTCTATTGCTTGACATTAGCATCATTTCTTGCCCTCCCCAAGTTTTCGTTTTCCTTTTTTTTTTTTTTTTTTTTTTTTTGGTTTTTGTTTTTGTTTTTTTATTTTGTTTTGTTTTGTTTTTTGTTTTTTGTTTTTTTGTTTTTGTTGTTGTTGTTGTGTGTCTATTTGTCTGTTTTCGGGGGAAAGGGGGGGGGGGGGTCATTTACTACAAAGATGAAAGCAAACAATTGCAAACGGTTGAAATTCTGTCGGGATGTTAAGGTGTTCTGCACTCTGAAATCTGATTGCTAATTTACAACTAACACACAACATTGCTTGTCTTATACCTCAATTTTGTTTAATAAACTAGTATATTATATACCTTCCTATACATAGATAGAACCTGTCCATACATTTTTGTATTATAAAAGCCAACGTTTTCTCATGTAACAATGTTACATGTTTAATTATCTTTAAATTCGGATTAACAACAGGAGTCTAAATACGTATCGTCTGTTTAAACATTCAAACTGTTGTAAACTGATCTAATGATAATAATACTTGTACGTCTGAGAATGCACTTGACGTAGAGAAGTATGTACATGTACAATTCATTTGACGTAGAGAATTATATAAAAAGTTAGCATTTAACATATTTGTAGATGTGTAATTTTAATGTCTGATGGAAAACATAATTATGCATGTCTTTCTTGAAAGGAATGTCTTTGATGACTCAGATCTGTCTATTGATAAGGATAATGTGTTTTTCTTGGATATTACATTAGATGTTCGGTTCCTCATTCCATTCAAATAAAACAGTTGTTAAGAATTCAAAAGTTCTTTACAGTGAGTATTTTTTTTTAATTTCATTTGTTTTATACTGTTTTATTATTTTTTTGGGGGGGGGGGGTAAAATAATATAATGCCCTTTTATTAAGGACAGATTTTTATTTGTTCTTGTTTTTAGAAATCATTTTCGTCGACGTTACTTTTCACTAATTTCTTACTTCTCTGCAATATTTACTATGTTCTCTAGTTTGATTTTATCATTATTATCATCATTAATATTACTACTATTACTGTAGTAGTAGTAGTAGTAGTAGTAGTAGTAGTAGTAGCAGTAGTAGTAGTAATAGTAGTAGTAGTTGTAGTAGTAGTGGTATTAGTATTATTATTAGTAGTAGTAGTGGTATTAGTATTATTATTAGTAGTAGTAGTAGTATTAGTAGTAGTAATAGTTTATAAAGGTTTTTAATTTGATGATCATTTAACTATTCTTCAAATATAGGTACGTATTTTGTTTAGCTGTGTTATTTTTTCCATATAAGTAATATGTATCAACTCTTATGTTATCATTTACATCCATTATGATATTAAATGTTATATGTTATAGGTATGTTTTCTCTCTTTGTATAGGATGAAAGTAATGATTATCTCACCGTTAACATGGGGTTTTCTATTCCTATCGGTCATTTGTATATCTGTCCGAGGACAGTCTGCTGTGTCAGATATCATAGCTACTGCTATTCAAAATGCCATAGGGACTCTTAATGGGATGATGGTAGCCAACCGAAATGCATTGAATCAAGGTAATGTTTCTGCTTAATTGTAATGTACTTATAACATGGTGTAACAATAAATGTGTATATATGATACATACTTTGAAGATATGTCCAGTATATTCGCTATGACCTCCTATGGCCATCAACACACGAGATGTACATCTATTGATGATACGGACCGAGACTTCAGCCCCTCATCAGACATGCACCGTAGAAGACCATGCGTAATGGATATACATTTATATCTTTACCAACCCCTTACATTTTAATGCCGAGCTGTTGCTGCCAATCAACCACGTGCAATAAGATTTGTTTTCGATGGATATAAAGTGGTCGTTACTTTGTTTATTGTACCTTGAAATAAGTATATTAATGTATCTAATATACGTGTGACACGACCCCTGTCCCTAACATGTATCTAATATACGTGTGACACGACCCCTGTCCCTAACATGTACAATGAGAAGTCAGCGATTATTATACATCTTAGGTAACTGACAACCGCTCAAAATGTTGCATCCTCTCAAATAACAATACAAATTAGTAATAATGAACAGAACGGTATATTTGAAAACGGACACGAGTTTTTTTTTCATAAGAAAAACATTCTAAATAATTACATTTATTTTATATATTTTCTTAACTCAAAAGACAACTAACAAACGATGAAAGTGACGGCATCTTTGCTCGGCTCATAACAAAGAGATGCTTTCGGATAAAACAGTGAAAACTGAGGTTGCGTAGGTTGAAGTGGTTAGATACTGTCCCTTATGTCACGACATAACGGAAATATTGTTGAAAGCTACGTAAAAGACTAATCAATAATCAAAGTGCAAGATATTATCAATAAATATAAACTTTCTCTCTACAAATGAAAAACAACATCATACTAGTGCAAGGATCGGTCTTATCAGATTTTTGATTTTTTATTTTGTTACATTAGTAACTATATACACACTTATTGCCGCCGCCGTTAATGATTCGTATTCACTATTTAGGGGTAGATTTTGTTACGGATTCGGTAGCAGCAGCAGGCCGAGCAGCTTTCGGAGCACCGCCGCCTGTTGGACCAGCATCGTCCCCAGCATCAGCTATGAGACAACAGGCTCAGTTTGGTCGTCCAGATAACCCAGTACCGGACCAGATACGTAGCAACCAGGCAGCCATTGCACAAATGGCCACTGTAGAAATTGCATCTCGGTAAGGTATTTATAACAGTTGAATCAGGAAGAAAATCGGGTGCATTGCAACTCCAACAATACACACACACCTACATACACATACATGTACACATGTACTTTTTCTGTTAATTTACCTATATTTGTCATGCCATCAGCTAAGAAACTGTAAACCCCCTTCTATTCTTTTTATTTAAGATTAAGGCATATTCCATTCTCTTCTGAGTAATGTATTATGTCTGTGCTGTCCCCTATCATGATCTTTACTCCTGCCTGAAAGGTTCTGTACGACGATTAGGGGCTGGCCCATGTTCCTAAGGACCTGTTACTTGAATTCTCGATTTTATTGACATATGAATAACGATTCCGGAATCGACCACTCATCGTCTGCACTTTAGCCAAAGTTAACACCGTCACGACATGACCCCTCTTGCAAACACGGAAACTACATGTATACTAAATAAAATTTTTTACATCCTTCAATTTCATCGACGACATACAAATAAATCCCTAATATAGATACCAGGCCAATCAGGTGCATGTCCGTAATCAAAATAAAAACAGGATGGATACTAGGTCATTGATTTTCCTGGAAATCAGGTAAAACGTGAATTTTTATGACGTACATGGATTTTCATTGCAGTCTTAATTACCGACCTATGACTGATGTAGGTTGTATGCATTTACAGAC